>OY744462.1:5715193-5898594 GCA_963556145.1 Hygrocybe punicea | reverse complement strand
AGTCGGTATGCATCGGGTTGCGTCGGGTTGCGTCGGGTTGCGTCGGGTTGCGTCGGGTTCGAGTGTAGATTGCTAGAGACGTCAGGTTCGAGCGGATTCGCTAGATATCGATGTTACGGCCTCAGAGGGTCGAGGACCCTCTACAACGGAACTTCAAATATCAAAGATAGATCTCATCGGACTGGGATCCCGACATCGGACTTGCCTTATTCACACCTAGCGTCTCCCTTATGGGGATATAGTAAAGTATATTGCATCTTTTACGGTTTTTATATCTTCCACCCATTTTCCCTGTCATCGTCGCCTCGCAACGCTCTTCCTACTTCCCCATTTTTATTCTCCTTTGTTTCCTCTCATCGGCCAAGGACTCTCGTCCGAATCTAGGTACAGAAATTTGTAGTATAAAAACGGTGCCCAAGTGCCGTCTCATAATAAGAAACCAGTTCCCCCGTTTCCTCTCTCTGAGAATTAGTCTCTCAGTAAAATCCATCGCACACATTACTCGTCAGATTCCTTGACGCTCTCCCCATCGTTCTACCGCCTTTATCTCTATGTCTCTTGTCACCCGACACCCGACCCGCTGTACCCGACATTGTCAGCTTCGACCGGCCTCGATAAATTTCAGTAGTTTACTTGGCGGCTTCTTATCATTTACATCCTATCATCTTACTGAAGCTCGCTAGACTATTCCTAGTCACTTTCACGCTGACCCCCACAGGCTTAGGATTATTATTCCGCAGCCACCCCGACCTCGCCTTTACATCTGGAGCCCACCGCGAGGAATAGTCTAGCACCACCATAGCTTCCTCTTCCTGTATCCCTCCCTCTGACCGTCATCTTCGAGATCTTCCTCGAAGAACTCTTCAACAAGAACTCTCTTTAGCCGCCTTCGACCCGACAATCGACGACGACTTCTTCCAGCTAGTACCCGACCACCTCGCTCGACATAACAATCTCCCACTCGTCTCAGGGTCAAACACCCCCCTATATCTTTCATCCGACAGTCTCAAATTGGTTGATATACCGATAATTACCATTACACCCGACTCATCCGATCTCAGTTCGACACCCGCATCGCCTACATCCCCGACTTCGACCTTGTTAGAACCCCCATCCACGTCTTCGCTCTTGACATCGAGAACTCCATCATCGTCATCGTCTCCGTCTTCGCTCTCGACATCGAAAATTCCGTCATCGTCATCGTCCCCGTCTTCGTCTTCGTCCACGCCGTCATCGTCCACGTTACCCGACCCGCTCATCGTACACCCAACAACCGCTTCATCGACATCTCAGCGCCCTCCACCCACAATGACTTCGACCACTGGATCCTCGACTGCTACCGTTCCCCATGTTACTCCTCGACAGATGCCTGCTCGTGGTCACTCCACGGCCCCGACCTTCGATGGGAACCCGCTCAATTTAAACCGCTTCTTCGAAGAAGTCGAGATACTTGCTGCCGATGCCACTCTCGACGATGCAGGACGCATTAAGCATAGTCTGCGCTATGCGTCGCTTAGCGACTATGAGCTATGGGCGAGTTTACCTAGTGCAACCGGCGTCGATTATGCCGCATTCAAAAGGAGCATACTCGTGCTATACCCGGGCACGGAAGATGATCACCGGTACACTATGGCGGATCTCGACCGTCTTACGCACACCCAAACCGCTTACGGTATCCGTACCCACGCTGAACTTGGCGAATATTACCGCGAGTTCATTCGGATCTCGGGATTCCTCTTAGACAAGGGTCGAATCTCTCCTCGAGAACGCAACATCGCGTACGAGAACGGCTTCCATCTCGAGCTTAAAAAGGACATCAAAACCCGTCTGCAGTACCAAAAACCGAACCATTTCCATAGCGACCCTTACGACTTCCAGGACTTCCACAATTGCGCCCACTTCCTGCTGGCCAGAACCGCGGCCGAACCGTCCACTGTCTCTCGTCTATCATCAATGTCACCTGCCGCCATCCGGTACTCGACTCCAATAGAACCTGCCACCCGCTACCCGCCACCCGCTCGCTATGACCCGGTCATTCCTAAAGCGGAACCGGTCGAACCTAACGTATCCGACCTCTTTCGTCTCGTTTCGCAACAACTCGCTGTCCTCATGCAAGCCCTCACCGAATGCAACAACCCCCCAAAGCCGTGTGCAAATAGGGCTGAGCCGACCACCGCGGGACAGGGTTTCACCAATTTCAACTGCCTCTTTTGCGACGACCCGTTCCATTGTATACACAATTGTCCCATCTGCAAGCAGTACACTCGAGACAGGATATGCTGCAAGAACGAGCATGGCCGCATCGTATTGCCTAATGGAATGTATCTTCCAAAGGCTATCGTCGGCAAAAATATGAAGGATCGCTTCGACGCGTGGCACGCACAGAACCCCGGCAACCGCGCTCCCCCTGCCTGCAACCCCACAGAACCGTTCCAATGTGACCCGCCGCCTCATGTCAAAGCTAACTTCGTCTCCACCGTCGAAGTACCCACCTACGAACCAGAGGCCACCACCGAGTACGCCGACATCTTTCAGTCCACGACGTCCGACATCGACGATGACAACGAACAGATTAAGGTTCTGGAAGCTGAAGTGCAGCGGCTTCGTAAACGGGTTAGATTTGACGGTGTAGAGATCCCATCAAAGGCGAAAGGCAAGTCTAGAGAAACGTTTCCCAATCCGCCCGCCACTTCCACGTCCATCCCCACCGCGAAACCCACCGAGAAAACGGCCAGACCTATCAACAAGCAGCCGATCACCATAGTCCCCCCTTCGAACATGCGGCCGACCGAGCCGACCGCCCTTGTACCGCGCACTCCCTAGAACCTTCCCACATCGCACCCCCAATACCGCTACCAGGCCCCCATCGAAGATCCCGGTATTGCCAAATCCGTCATCGACCGCGCGCTCGATTCTCAAGTCTGCATTTCGCAGCAAGAACTTTTAGCCATGTCGTCCGACGCCCGCTGTCACATGAAGGACCTCACTACATCGAAAAAGGTCACCACCGAGAGTAACAACATTGAGGTCTTCCATTTTTACACACCCGAAATCCCCACTCGTGCCTGTCAACACTGTCAGGAAAACGTCCCACTCGTCGTCGGCTGCGACTCAGTCCCTCTCCGTGCGGTCTACCCGCTCATCAACGGCAAATTCGTATTTGAGTGCGTCCTCGACAACGGTTCCATGATCATCGGCATGCGACGCGATATTTGGGAGAAACTCGGTTATGGCCTCCAAAACATGAAGATGCGAATGCAGTCAGCAAACAAGAGCGACAACGATACCCTCGGCCGGATCGCGAATCTTAAATTCACCTTCGGCGACGTTGATCTTTTCCTCCAAGTCCAAGTCATCGACGACGCCCCCTATGAAATCCTCATCGGCCGCCCGTTCTTCACGCTTTCCGAGGCCCTTACGAAGGATTATAAAAACGGAGAGCAACAAGTCACGATCACAGATCCAAACACCGGCGCTGTCGTCACCTTGCCCACCATCGAGCACAACCAGAAGAACCGACGAGAGCGGTCCAACACCGGAAAGCCGGATTTTTGTAAGTCGAGGACCCGGAGATACCTCTCGGGAAGGACGCACCAGGAGATGAGAAGCCGCCACTCGAAAGCGACCACACCTATACCACGAACTATGCTTCCCTTTTGCTGTTTCCCCTAGAAGAGGACTTATGTTTTTCTATCGATTTAGATTTCTCTTCGTCTCAGCCTCAGACTGCCGCCCAGTACATTTCATTGTTGACCGATGTACAAAATCAGCTACGTACTACCGATACCCTTCCTTCGTCTTGTTCTGTCTTCGCTCCTGCGTCACCTATTTCTTCTTCGAATATTTGTAACAAAGCCTCTACTGAACATGCTACTTATATCTCGTATACCACCCCCCCTACCAGGGACCTAAAAGGAGTCATTACCAAGAAAAAGTATAAGAAGGTAGCCAATCGTATCCACCCAATTTCTACCACTCTCCCCGACGAATACCGAATCATACGCGAGATCACCGGCGACCCGCTAGCCGATTTACCCATGCTCCCGACTCACCCACCCGACTTTACACCCGGCACCCGCTATACCCAGGAACGACACGACGCGATGCTGATGAACCCGGATGGATTCCTTTGGCCAGAGGAAGAAAAACTCGGCCACCATATCATCAAAACGCAAGAAGCCGCTTTCGCGTGGAACGAATCCGAGAAAGGGCAGTTCAATACGGACTACTTCCCGCCGATCCACATTCCCACCGTACCGCACGACCCGTGGGTCCATCACAATATCCCAATCCCACCCGGCATCCTTAATGAAGTCATCGGCATCATCAAAGACAAAATTAACGCCGGTACCTATGAACCCTCGAATTCATCATACCGCTCCCGCTGGTTCTGCATTTTGAAAAAGGATGGGAAGTCTCTTCGAATCGTCCACGATCTACAGCCGCTTAACGCCGTCACTATTTGCGATCCCGCTGTGCCACCCATGACCGAGCACTTGGCCGAGGCCTTTGGCGGCCACTCTTGCTACGCTTCCTTCAACCTCTTCATCTCTTTCGACCAACGCCTCGTCCACCCCTTGTCTCGGGACTATATGACGTTTCAGTCTCCACTCGGAACACTTCGACTTACGCAGATCGCTATGGGATACACAAATTCCCCGCAGATCTTACACGGTGACTCCACGTACATCCTCTGTAACGAAATCCCTCATCTTGCCGTTCCGTATATGGACGATATTCCCGTCAAAGGGCCTCCAACCCGCTACGAGCAACCCGACGGTACCTACGAGACCATACCCGAGAACCCGGCAATCCGACGTTTCATTTGGGAGCACTTCCAAGGTGTCAACCGCATCATCCAGCGTTTCCGCTATGTCGGCGGTACCTTTAATGGCAAGAAACTCGAGTTGTGTCGACCCTCAGTCATCGTTGTTGGCCACCGATGCACATACGAAGGAAGAGTAGCCGATGACTCCAAAGTACAGAAGATTCGCGATTGGCCACTGCCGACCAACCTCACCGAAGTTCGTGCCTTTCTCAGTATCTGCAGCGTCTTGCGTATTTTTATCAAAGACTTCTCGCTCCACTCCCGACCCCTCGTCCGTCTTACCCGCAAAGGTATACCCTTCGAATTTGGTGAAGAAGAAGAGACCGCCGTCGACTACCTCAAAAATGCCGTCATTTCATCGCCAGCGCTGCGCGCTATCGATTACACGCGTGAATGGGAGGTCATTCTCGCCGTCGATTCATCCGTTCTTGGAGTCGGCTTCGTTCTTATGCAAATCCGCGCCGACGGAAAGCGCTATCCGAATCGTTTTGGTTCAATATTGTGGAACGAACGCGAAGCCCGATACTCTCAGTCCAAGCTCGAGCTTTACGGTCTCTTCAGGGCCCTCCACGCCTATCGGATTTTCATTATCGGCGTCCGCAACCTCACCGTTGAAGTCGACGCGAAGTACATAAAAGGGATGCTCAACAACCCCGACATTCAGCCCAATGCAACGATCAACCGACGGATAGCCGGCGTGCTCTTATTTTACTTTAGACTCGTTCACGTACCCGCTTCCGCACACGATGCACCCGACGGACTCTCCCGACGTCCCCGCGCTGAAGACCCCGAGGAGATCAACGACTCCGATGATTGGCTCGACCACTCCTACGGTTTCTTTATGGAAGTCGTCAACTACCGACCCGCCCCCACACCGTCTAAGCCGATTGCCATATGCGGCCGCTGCCGTGCCACAGCCGACCGACTCCAAGAATTACCGGCCGTCCTCGTCTACACAAATCAGGAAGCTGTTTCTGACATACCGCGATCCGATAAAGCCCGCGCAGCCGACGTTCATCTTGCCCTCGTCGAGACTTGGTTACGAGATCCAACCCGACCCGTGAACCTCACGGACGAAGAATACCGTCTGTTCTTACGATACGCCCTTGAATTCTTCGTCACCGATAACAAGCTTTGGCGCAAAGACCGTCACGGAAAACACAAACTTGTCATACCGCCCGACCGCCGGCTTCAGTTACTCAAAGACGCTCACGACTCTCTCGGCCACAAAGGTATATTCTCCATCTGCGCTCGGCTACTCGATCATTTCTGGTGGCCACACCTCGACCACGACGTTAAGTGATACGTCCAGTCTTGCCATCAGTGCCAAGTATGGCAAATGCGTTATCACCACATTCCGCCGACCGTCGCTACACCGGCCTCACTATTCCGCAAAGCATACATCAACATGATGTTTATGCCACGATCCAGCGGCTACCGGTACATTGTCCAAGCCCATGCTCCCTCTCCGCTTATCCCGAGTTCCGAATGCTACGCCACGAGACCGGCTCGACCATCGGCACATTCCTGTTCAAAGACATCTTATGCCATTGGGGCGCTCTCAAAGAAATCGTTACCGACAACGGCAAGCCATTCGTAGAAGCGCTCGACTATCTCGCCTCCTGCTACAGTATCCGCCACATCCGCATTTCACCCTATAACTCACAAGCGAACGGACCCGTTGAGCGTCGCCACCTAGATGTCCGGGAGGCCATTATGAAAAGTTGTGACGGAGATGAAAAGAAATGGCACACCGTAACCCACTCCGTATTTTGGGCCGAACGGGTCACGACACACAAAAGCCTCGGATACTCGTCCTACTACATCGCACACGGAGTAGAACTGCTTTTTCCATTCGATTTTGCTGAAGCTACGTACATGGTTTCGACGCAAGATACGATGTCTACGACCGACCTCATAGTCATCCGCGCCTGACAACTTCGTAAACGAGAAGCCGACCTCGATCGGGTCAAAGAAAAGCTTACCAAATCTCGGCTCGCGTCCGCCCGGCAATTTGAGCAGAAATACGCCAACACGATCAAAGTTTTCGACTTCGAACCCGGTAACCTCGTTCTCGTCCGAAATTCACGTATCGAAATGTCTCTCAATCGTAAAGCAAAACCGCGGTACTTTGGACCCATGGTTGTCGTCAGGAAAACAGAAGGCGGATCCTACATACTCACCGAACTCGATGGTGCGGTTTCTAAATCTTGATTTGCCGCTTTCCGAGTCGTACCCTACCACGCCCGCTCAAAAATATCGATACCGTTGGACGACTTCTTACAATACCCCGATGCCGACGATACCGATTCAAACGATCTTGATGATCCGACGTACCTGCCCTCTATAGACTCCTCACCCGACGACGATTAAGCATTTCATTTATATTCTGTCCACGTTATACCCCCATTTCATTTAGTTCCTCTTAGTTTTCTAACGATATGACGAATGATGCGAATAGTCCTATGTCTTCGGGAGCCGATCGGCTTTCCTTAGCTGGGTGAACAAGCTGACACGTCTTTTATGTACACGATATATATTCTTTTTATATATACAATGGGCTCGTTATTTTATTTATATTTTACAGGCGGCCAGTCTCGTAATCCCGCTTCAACATTGCCAACCTTGAGGTCGACCATTCGAGATCGACGCGGAGCCGCTGGAACTCTTGACTGAAGTGGACGAGGTGACGGTTGACGTTGGTGCCCAGGGCTCCCAGCTCCTCCGTAAGGACCGCTAGCCGCGCCGACACTTGCTCATAATTCTCCATCGTCAAAACGAACGGGTTTGCTGCCGAGGCCGCCCTAAGCCTTTTCGTCGGCCGCTCTTCCTCCGACTCCTCCTCGTCTTCGTCATCGTCCTCGACCGATTCCACATCCTCGACCCGCGGTTTGCTCGTTGAGGCCCGGGCAGGCCTACTGCGGATTGGCTTTGTCGTGAATGACAACGGCTTCCTTGTGCCGACCGCGACCTCCTTCCCCTTTCCGGTATCCACCTTGCGCCGACCCCCGCCCGTCTGGTGTGTAGCGTTAGTACATCTTTTCTTCAGCCTCCGGCATCGTTCGCACACGTAGCCCGTGACGCCTCGACACGCCTCTTGAGCCTTGATGCAGTTGGTGCAGGGTTGTAGGGGAAACGGCCCAGTGAACTGTTACCAGGATCAGTGACTAAAGAACAAATGAACCGACACAGGAACTTACCGTCATACCAGCCAGGTCTCCGGTCTCTACGCCCGGTGTATCTACGTCTTCTACATCGGCCGGTGTCTCTGGTGCCGGGTCGATGGGGCCTTCCTCTGGCTCAACTGCGGCTTCGCCTTCCGGAATCGACTCAGTCCTTGGTTCACCCGTGACTGATGCGTTTGCTTCAGCTCGCCGTTCTTCGCTGAGCTGCCGCCGATACGCGGCTCCATCCCTTTCAACCCAGTCCGCTTCTTGAGTCCAGTGCTGCTCGTGTTGTTCTATTCTAAGCCGCTCCCGCCTTTCCTCTGCCGCCTTTCACCTTTTCTCCACCTCCGCTCGTGCATTTGCCTCTGCCAACCGTCTGGCCTCCTCTTCCCGCGTAGCCGCTTCTTCATCCGCCCGCTGTCTAGCGTCTTCCTTTTCCTGCCTCTCTCGGTCCGCCGCTTCTTTCAGCCACTCTTCGACATCGTTAGCGTACGATTGGCGGTCGGCCCATAACGGTGGCATTACTGGCCTCATACCACCAGCTAGGAGTTCCGCGACGATTCCGTTATAAGCACGCTAGTGGGACGACATGAGCTATCTTAAGACACGCGTAATCAATCGGGAAACTCACCAGCGCTTTATTGCAGCCGCTTAACCATTGTTGGGCCATCCCCTTGTTGCCGTCCACCATCGTTACGAGATCGTCGCTGTGAAACACGGTGACCGCGTTAATGGCCTCTTCGTAGTCCGCCCGGACATTGGGTTCGATGCTTTCAACAAAGGCGAGGAAACTATCGTAGACTTGGGACATGGTGGGCGTGTGATGGTGTAGAGGAAAGGTCGGATCAACAACGAGATTTTTTTTATTTTTTTTACTTTGCTGTTGTTTGGCTGCTGTTTTGCGTGGGAAGTGTTTGAACAAATCCACACCAAGGGTTTCCGGAGTGCGTCGTTGATCGGGAAATTACCTTGTTGTCCTTTAGGAACAAGGATTTAGCTCTTTAATAACTCTGGGGTATTCCTGTTGGGTGGTTGGGTTGTGGTGTGAATCCTATCAAAGGTTAGCTTTGAGGGATACAACAAATACTTGACAATAATATAAGTCAGATGTATGACTTATAGAGGATGAGTGAACAGTGAGGTCTTCCCTACTGAAGGTAAAGACTTTGAGTGACAAGAGGTATGCGAGAGTATAAGCGGATAATAACTCAAGCAAGTATGAACAGTGTAAGATGAATGGGTGTACAACAGTCAAGTATACAAGTAGCAAGTATACAATGAGCAGAGGTACAATAGAGATGAGCAATAGATAATGGACGATGGGCGATAGACGATGGGCGATGGGCAAGTGTAACAGCAGATGTCAAACAAAAGGGAGGTGTGACAAAATACTATGTACAGAATGAATGAACTGAACAATAGGCAAGTAGGATTGATGATCAAGATATCGGACTTTATTCCGAAGCTTCAAACGCACATTGGCTACTAGTGCAGAATAAAGTACTGGGATATCTTTGGTGATGACCAATAGAACTTGAAAGAAAATGAATGTGACTGTACTACGTGACAGAACACAAGGAATATATATCAAACAAGTAATAAGGGAGTATCAATAAATCTGAGATTGATATCCTTAAACAAATGAATGATGACTTGAACTGCAATTGGTATTTGGGTACTAGCTACTACCAAAGTAGGTAATACAAACAAATACAGATGGGGTGAATCAGAATCTGGGAGAGGGACTGTCCTGTGACTGGGCCTGTCAGATTAGGTGACTGAGCCATCTCCAGCAGAAACTGGGCTCTATATATACCTATTCTACAGCAGGAGTCATACTGAGTCATAGAATGGTATATGAAATGGAGAGCATAGGATATGACTCATAGGGAGTCATATAGAGGAGAGGCATAGGTTTATGACTCATAAGGAGTCATAATGATGAAAGGCATGGGGGGTTATGACTCATAAGGAGTCATAAGAAAGGAAGGCATGGGTTTGTGACTCATACAGAGTCAATTAATGAGTCACATAGGTATTATAATCAAAGGAGGGGGCATAATGAGTCAGAAATAGTCATAATTAGTCATGGGTGGTCATAATGAGTCATGGGGGGTCATGAGTATGTCATAAGGGTCATAATTTGACATGGATAGACCAATGAGTCACATTTGATGGGAGTGAGTCATGTTGCTGGTCCAATCTTGGGTGTGTGAATCAAAGGCAAGGGCTGTGCCAGGGTATGCTTCTAGAATCATCTTCCTGAGGCTGTGCTTCTTGATCAATTGATGCCATGCCATGTGTGTATCCTTATCAGTTAAGAAAAAGATAAGATCAGGGCTGGGCTGTATTTGATCAATTGATATGAAATGTGATGTGCTTCTTGATCAGGGAATGATGGGTGGCATGTGTTATCTCTATGATTGGAGATAAGGATGTGGCTGTGCTTCTTGTGCTTCTTTGGCCTCTGATAAGATGTTTTGGGGGCCTTATCAGTTAAGATAAGGGTATTCCTTCATTTCTTCTGCATAGATAAGGGTTTTCTTGCATGTCCCTTCTGTAGATAAGGGTTTCCTTGCATGTCCCTTGTATAGATAAGGGTTTCATGTATGTCCTATGTGCAGATAAGGATTTCCTGTGTGTCCTATATGCAGATAAGGGTATTCCTTTCTACTCCATATGCAGATGGGGGCATTCCAGTATGAATGGTCCTTGTAATGTGATGTGTGCTGTAGGGATGGTGACTAGTGACAGCATATTGCTATGTTTTGATCCGAATCCTTTTTGGATCATGACATTCGCACAAGACAAGAAAAATCAACTGTCCCCAGTTGCTACTCTTCAAACAATGAAATCAATTCCTCCCATCACTAAGATGCTTGTGGGATTGTCTATGCAAGGCGTCTTGCGCATTTATTATTGTTTCGGATGTGTTCTTGGGCCATTCTGGACTCCAGAATGAGCAATATAAATTTGTCCTCCAAATCCGATGGAAAGGTGAATGCGAATTGAAATTGTTGTGATGGAAGAATTCTGTGATGGATATGGGAGTAGCGACGGTGGGGGCGAATTCCATTTGCTGATGATGGCTTCTGAGGATGAGGGTTTACAGGGAGGATAAACATCGTTTCTTGTCTGACTTTCTGGACTTTAGTCAGAGAGCAGTGAGGGATGCGGAGCGTTAATTCGAGTTGATGATAATACAAAAAACAAATAAAAAAATAAGGAACGTGGGGTGCTTCAAAAAAAATGTCAAGCGCAGAATAGCACTTGTAGAGAATCGAGCCAGTTCCTTGCAGCCTCAGCGATTCCTACAGTCCTGTCCTCCTGACCTTCTTGAGTCCAATATTGAGGGACGGCTAATAAAAAACGAGTTCCGAAGATCGTGCTGCAAAGAAAAATAACATAACCATTCCTGATGGTCCAAATTCTTTCTACATCTCCTGCTCCCATAGATCCAGTAACATGCATTCCAATTGTAATCTGCTTAGGCGGAGTATAGCGAAGAAGCCAAACATTGACTCCTTGAAGAAGGGGCTTCTGGATCTTGTTGAGAAGTGCTACACTGAGGTATACGGTTTCTTGATTGGGATAAGTGTGACGTATGTGATACTGGGTAGGATAAATGCGGGGATGGGGAACAGGTGTGTAGATTCGATCAGGGACGGTTATGGGCGTCAAGTGGACATGATGACGTCTAGTAATGGCAATAGGAAAGGGGCTGATTGTAGCGCTGGTGATTTCATTCGAAAATTGAGAGAGCATAGTGAATGAAGTATCTGAAGAATCGAGCGAATAAGGCATGATATTTAAGGAATGTGTAGAACACTACTTGTAGTGTCCAAAAAAAATAAACAGGTTCGGCAATGAATGTATTTGGCATGTCCGGCATATTGGTCCAATGGTTCTGATTTAGGCTAGTTGCGTGCCTGCGGCAACATAGTCTACATTAAGTAAATGATTGATGTGTCCTGATTTGTCAATTGGTAACAAATTTCCAGTTTGGGAATTCTAAGGGTCTGATGTGTGATGCGCCACAATTCGGTCCAGGCTTCTGGTCATATGGTTGCTGAGCACATGTGTGCCATGTGTTTGATGGGTAGGAGCGTATATTAGACTGACGTTTGCATTCCCCTTTTTCCTCAGCTTTGTCCTGCGCGTTCGAGCGCCAGCTCCTTTTCTCCTGCTATTCCGCTGCCAGGGAATCGTAACTATCCACGGCTATGAATTCTGCTTGCCCCAATTATTTATTCTCCTAAAAAAAAACAACGGCCCCTTTTCGAAAAAGGGTGGTGAGTTGTTCTTTTGTAAACGCTTTTCTTGTCATTAACTATTTCTTGGCCTAGTCTTGTGTTATTTTTCTAATTCCGAGCTCCAGCGATTGTACGTTCGTTTCCGGCAAATGATGGGAGGTGGGAACGGGGGATGTCCTTCCATAGAGTGGTACACTGGTCTCTGGGCGTGTAGCAGGGGTGGAATATCTGGGATTGGCTTCTAGGATCTGGGTGGGGTCACTGTTTGTCTGTCTCTTTTTACATCTCCTTTCCATACACATTTCTTCATTATTTCTTGGACTAAGCATGGCGCGATATCGTATTTTATTTCTTCCATTAATACTGGTGTGATGTATTTTTATCTGAATGAATGGAATCGGGTTCGCTAGGGGAATCATGGTCTGAGCTTGAATCCATGGGATTATCTGAATCTTCTGGATCAATCGGGTCTAGAAGGAATGGGTGATTCCGAGAAATATATGGCAAGATTCTGAACGCGGCGTAACGTTCAGCATGTTCGGTTCCATCTAGTTCTTTCAATATGTAGTTCCCTTTGGGAGTTCTCTGAACAACTTCAAAGGGTCCAAGATAACGTGGTTCAGTCTTGAATTTTCCTACAGTAGACTCCAGTCTACTGTTCCGAATTAAAACTAATTCTCCTGATTCGTAATTGTGTTTCTGCAGGCGTTTATGAAATCTGCGTTCAAATTGCAATTTTGATCTGAAACATGCTTGTTCCAATGCGGTAGCTGCTTTGTCTATGTCTTCTTGATGCCTTTCTAATTGCCTGATGCGGAGCATCAGCAATTCTGAGGTAGAGAGGCCTGAACGAAAGCCTTCAACCATAAAGGTTGCTTCTGAAAGATCAAATGGTAGGAGAGGGTGCATTCCATGTAGGAGGTAGTAGGGTGAATATCCTGTCACACTACTAACTGTGATTCGATCTGCGAACATAGCAGCTTCAACATGCTTATGCCAGTTTCGAATTCCTCCAAATTTGTCCTTGTCACAAGATTTGACAATAGCTTCTCTTAATGTGAAATGTCCACGTTCCACTACTCCATTGGCATGTTTGTTGTAAGGTGTGATGCGAACCTGAGGAATCTTCATACGACGAAGTAGGATTTCAAATGCACCTTTGACTTCGCTTCCATTGTCTGTGACTACATGACCAATGGCTCCATAGCGACAATAGATCTGTTCCCAGAAGAACTTTGCTAGGTTCTGGGAATTGTTGGAACGAATGGCGCGAACTTCAGTTGTGCCTGAGAGATCATCACAGGCAGCAACAATGAAATTGAATCCTCCTGATGGTGGCATAGACATCACATCAATGTAAACCTTTTGGAATAGAGTGGTGGGAGTAGAAATGGTAGGGGATATCTCCATCTTCTTTAAGGTACGAATTTGACATTCATGACAGGATGAAACATGATGGCGAACATCTGTCCTGAGGTGTGGCCAATAGAAACGAAGTCGTACTAAATCGAATACTGCATGTTCCCCTTTATGTCCTAGGTTCTCATGAGCCTGAGTCAGAATGGCTATTCTCTTCCTTGGGTTCATGATTACCAATAAAGGAGATCGTTTTCCATTTCTCTTGAACATGTGTCTTGCTTTGAGATAGAATTCTGAAACCTTCTTCAGAAATCTTTTACGAGCCTGCAAAGATTCTGTAGGAGGCATTTCTAGTGTGGAGAGGAAATGATATACATCCTGAAGTATTTTCTCCTGTTTCGATCTAGGAGCATTTGAGGATGGGAGTGTGCTAGTCTTGTATGGCAATTTTGTGGGAGTAGAGAAACAATATCTCTTGACTTGGTGAGGGTCTGGGACATGAATGAGCAGTGCAATGTCATCCAGCCAGGAATCATCATGTTCTATTATTTCTTCATCCTCTGCTAATTCTCTCCTGGAGAGGGCATCTGGTCCTTTAAATTGCTTTGCTGGGACATGAATTAAATTGAAATCAAAAAGAAGGATTCCCTGAATCCATCTGTTGATTGCGGCATTGGGTTGGAGATCAGGTTCATTAAGCATGCCTCTGATGTATTTAGCATCAACTTCAACATGCAAATTCTTCACTCCAATAAGATGAATTCGCCAGTGACGTAATGCGCGATAGAGTCCATATAATTCCAATTTGGGCTGGGAATATCTGGACTCTCTTTCATTCATGGGTAGTGATCCATAACGAGCTGGACGGCGTCTTCCATTGTCATCAATCTGTGAGAGAATAAATCCTGCAGCGATAGCACTGCTATCAACTGATAAAAAGACAGGGTTGTCTGAATGATAGTCAATGGGATTTAAAGCAGGAGCTGATGATACTCTTTGCTTCAGAGTATCAAAGGCTGCTTGTCTCCTTTCATCCCAAATGAACTCTGCTCCTTTGTGAACTAATTCTGTGAGGGGTCTTGCAAGAAGGGAATAATCTTGAATCCAAACACGAACTGTGCCACAGAGTCCCAAAAATCCTCTGACATCTCTGGGAGTCTTAAGTGGTGGCCAACTAAGAACTTTTGAAACTTTGTCATCTTCAGGAATGCGTCCTGCTGGGGTACACTTCTGTCCGACTATAATAGCTTCTTGTCTGCAAATCTGTGTCTTCTTGGCTGAAAAAGTAGCTCCAGCACGTTTAATTCTGTGCATTATGCGATGTACATCACAAGCATGTTCCCAGATGAATCTCCTGATTCCTGGGTTGTCTGTGAGCACTTCTGGTTTTCCATCTGTGTCCAGGTAATTTGAAACTGGTCCTTTGATAGAGCAATCATCAATAAAGATATTGGCTATCTCAGGCATTTCATCTTGAAGAACGAAAGTCATGCATCTCTGGAATTCAGCAGGTGAATTGGTGAATCCAGTGGGCAGTGATGTAAGGCGAAGTAATCCAAGGGGTGACCAAAATGCAGTCATATCGCGTGAATCTGGATGGACTTTCCTAGCATCAAATCCCCACATTAAATCAAACACTGTGTAGCATTGCCTTCCAGCAAATGGCTCCACAAAGTCATCAATAATGGGTAAGAGTCCAGCATCTCTGATAGTAACTTTGTTCAGAGGCTGCAGGTCATGGACAATTCGAAGCTTTCCATCTTTCTTCAACACACAAAACCACCTGGATCTATATGAAGATTGACTGGCTTCATATACATTGGCTTCAACCTTGAGCTTGAGGACTTCAATGACTTTTTCTCTAATTCCTGGGGGGATAGGGATGTTCCTATATACCCATGGGGTATGTGGGATTACTGGCATGATGTATGGGGAGAAATATGAATCCTTGAGTGTTCCTCTCTCTTTGTCTTCAAATGCAATAGATTCTTGATTGAGGAACATCACATGAGCAAATAATTTCTCTTCTTCTGGCCATAAAAATCCTGTATGATTGATATTGAGAAACTCTAAACGTTCCAATGAGAGTTTCTGGGTAGGGGTGAATGTTGGAGGGTGTGTTGGCAATTGAGGGAGATTGGCAAGGGGGTCATGGGGAAACTGCCTTGTGACTCTAGCAGTCTCTGGGAATGTTCCTTGCACTGGATGCACTTTCTGATCAACTCTCTTGTAAGCTGATAGCACATTTGGATATCCTTCATCATTATAATCTTGAGAAGGGACAATGAGGATGTCATCCTCACTGTATGGTAAGGTCTCTTCTCTTCCTCCAATGGTATAATAATAATCTGCTTCTTCTTCATCATCATCTTCTGAATCTGAAATTTCTAGAAGAAAGGGCATAGCATCTGCCTCTTCAGAATTTCTATTTTCAGAGTCTGATTTATCTTCTATATGGATCATGGTGTTCTTGACTGAACAATTAGGGATGGGATTATCTGATTCTTCTTGGTGATGCACAGTGGCATACAGGACAAAGAGTGGTTCTTCATTGACTGCAGTGGCTTGTACAGTACTAGAATCCTCTGGACTAGTAACGATACTCTTCAGGGTATTGTCCTGCAAGAAAAAATTCAAAAGAAAGTGTAAACAAAAAACAACAATTCTGGAGATTATGGAGATTAGGGGTAAGAGTTCAACTATAATGAGAAAAAGACATAAGAGCAATTCTGTAAAGGAAAAGAAAAATCTGTACATCAACAGAAAGAGCAGCATATAAAATAAAAACATTGGTTCAATTATACAAAACAGACTTGTTACAATTGGATGCTGTCCTTTATTGAGGAGGCCTTTGACGGGGTCTGCTGAAATCTGGTATGTCAAAGTATCCTTCATCGAAGAGAGCATTGATTGTATCAGAGCGACGAAAGCGCATGTCCAGGACAGCGTTAATTGCATCTGCAAGTAGAAATCTGCGATTCGAGCGAAATACCATGGAAGCATTTCGAAGAAATTCAATTTCTTCATGAGTGAGAAGGGGGTTGGATTCCAGAAAACGAATAGGCTTGTTGTGAGAAGTAGGATTGGATGGAGGAGGTAGTTTGTTTTCTCTGTCCAGAAAACGAAACAAATAGCATTGACGATAGAAGTAGAGACGAACTGGATCATTGACAGGTCTCTGGTCAATGCGAGACTTCCAAGCTTGAGTAGCGAGTCTTGCTGCAATACGACGAATTCCTTCTACAATGGCACCACGAATTGCACTAAGAATTCCCAAATGAACATCCTGAGTAGTATGGAAGTCTGGCTCAGCTGCAAGGATCTGTGCTGCAGCTAAGTCACGAGGTTGTGGATGATCATGAGGTTGTGAATGATCATGAGATTGTGAATGGCCTTGATCTGAAGTAGTAATAGCGAATACTTGAATGGGGATAGATGAAGATTGAAGGGGTATTTCAGCTTCCAATTGACAGAGAAGATTGGTCTCTGGGAAAGTAGACCTAAGAGCAGGGGTGGTTTCCAGAGAAATAGGGGATAACAATCTAGAATTATTCTCTTGAGGAATATTGGTCTCCAAGGCATGTAAAGACTTTGCCTTGTCAAAAGGAATCTGTGTATCTTCATCAGACAATGAGGTGATCTCTGCTCCTTCTGGAGGGGGCCAGGGATCATCTGATTTGTGAATGGATGTTGATGGAATGAATGGCTTGGCCATTGGATTTAATGAACTAGCTTTGAGAATGTCCACATCAGTTGTAGATACAACTGGGGGAGGTGGGTCACAATGAGAACTTGATCCTGGATTAGGGCTGATTGTTGGATGGTCCTTCACTTCATCCTCCCATCTAAACATATCCAATTCATCTTCTGAGTCTGTCTCCAGGTCCATTGAACAATCTGAAGAGTCTGAAGAATCCGAATATTCTTCATCTGAAGATCCAAAAATGGATTCAGGACTGATCCAGGTCCTGCTGGGTGGGAGTCCTTGAATTCTATTGTCACTGTCTCCAGTCTCCTCCAAATTTGGACAAGGGATGGGTGGCCTAAGAGTCTGAATATTGGGAATGAGGGGTGTGTCTGAGGAGACATTGTCTTCTTCAGCTGGGTCTTCCTGATCCATGTACAAGGAAGAACTATCATCATTGATAGAGGAAGGTGGGTGTACAAGGTATTCCAGGTAATTTACATTGGCTGGATCTCTTGGATCAGCATTGGGGACTTCATAAACAGTAGATGGGGATTCTTCAAAGGGATCACAATCTGGACTAAAAGAATTTAAAACAGGAGAATACATGGGTGACACTATAGGAGAAGGGGTGGCATAAGGATCACGAAAGAAAGATGGGGAAGGGGAAGGAGGGGGTGACTGAAATGGGAAGCGGAGGTCTTGAGGGAACCAGGGTCCATTGAGGAGGGGTCTTGGGGGTGGTTCCTGTTCAGGATAGAGTAGGCTAGGTGGCGTAGGTGGGTTATCGCGCGTGGATGAAATGGGATGGCGTGTGATACGGATATTTGATGTAGCAAGGAAGCGCGAGGGGGCAGGTAATTCCTGTGCCTCCATAGCGTTATTAACGAGAGATATAGATGGGTCGCGATCATTACATACCGCTATCGCGTGCGATCGTGATTCGGCCGTGGTGTAATCGCGGAGGTTGTTGTCGAAGTCGGGGAGGTCCATGTTGACGGATGGCACTATTTGTGCGACGAGGTTATGCACGAGCGAAGCCGCGGGGGGTTGCTCATGATGGGTACCGGCATACGATGTCGATCGTTCACGACTGGGGGAACGATTCAAGGGGGGGCTTAAAAAGGGTCCAGTAGCTGATTGAATAGTGAATAATGCGGCCAATGGGGCCTCAGCGATGGCAACGTTCGCCGCCGGGGCGAATCGTTCGTCATCTGAGTCGGATTCGTGCATCTTACGAGGGGGTAATGAACATTTTTTGAGGGCGTGATTATAACGACTCACGGCATCATCCCACTCCCATCCTTCAATGGAGTTGTCGCAATTCCATTCATCGTCCGCGTACTCGCTCTGGTCGTCACCATCGATACGGCTGTTGATTATTTGATGGCCGGGGTTGATGCGCGAGATGATAAGGTACGAGACGAGGGACAAGAGGGTGGTGACAGTGGTGACGTGGCAGACGTAGAGACGGGGAAGAGCGGTGGAAGCAGTGGACGTGGGTCGAACATAGAAGAAAGTGGTGATAAATGTAGCGTAGATTCTGAAGTAGAGTCGTCCGAAGTCGAATACGAAGGGGGTGGTGATACAGGGTAAAACTGAAAAACGAGGTGCCCCATCCTCAACGAAGGAGGGGCACCGGACAAATCCATGGCGGCCAGCGTCGTATTTAAGAGGACCCCATGTTCGAATGGAGTCCCGAAGCGATCCCGCTTGGGGGGGAGTCGATATCCGAGAGGAGATGCAAAAAGGAAACGGGCTGATTGGGGTCGGTCTTCAACTTGATCGCCGAGCGCCGCAATGATTGTCTGAGCCGCATTTGGGTTCCACTCAGTGTGGATCCAATCTACAGCGCGGGGAAGTGGAATTTCATTGATTAAAAATTGGGGGGGGTTCCTCTGCATGCCAGAGGGTTCTGTGGTAGTCTCCTCTGGACCTGCACTTTTATCTGCTTGTTGTCCATTGTTCTCCAAAACTAATTCCACTATATCCTTATAAGAATAATTTACCTTGGAATTTGATTCTGGTTCTGAGGACAATGGAGCTTCTTCATGAGCCTGTCCATCAGATATCCTAGGGGGTTTATCAATTTCAGGGTCACTTCTGCAGGGTGTCTCCAAATCTATGATATCTCCATAAGAGTTAATTAAATCTGGAATGTCTTCCAAGGACATATTAAATTCCAGGTTATCCTCTTCTGGGTTTTGACAATTTATTTCTTCACTGGAAGATAATTCTGCTGAATCCAGGGGTTCCGGAATGGGATACCTCCTAAATCTGGGTGGTATGCAATCTGAACTGGTGCTAGGAGTAGCACTATTGCATGAAGAATTATTTTCAGATGCAGTAATTGTGAAAATCTGGTCATGTCTTTGAGGAGCAGGATAATGGTCAGCCGTGACCATTATTTCAAACTTGGCTCCAGAGTCTGAGGCATCTTTAAAAACTAGATATGTTCCTTCAATTCTTTCATCAATAGTGACAAAATTTCCCCTTTGCCAGGGTCTTCCAAGAAGTAAATCGAATGGTACAGACTCACCAATGAATAGATCTGCATAAGTAAGGACACCTCCACATGTCAATGGGACATTTGGTACCAGACCTTTGAGGGTTCCTACTCCTCCATTAGCATCATTCATGGTAAGACTTTTTCCTAAATCAACTGGTCTGCGTATTCTTGCTTTCCAAATTTCTTTGTTAACAACATTGAGCTGGGATCCTGTGTCAATAATGGCAGTGATAGGATAATTATCACATTCCATTCTGAGCTTGATTAATATTCCATGTTGTCTTGGGGCATATGTGCTTGCAACTACAGAGACCTTGGGATTCTTTCTCTTCAGCATCTCTGTAAGCTGATCTGATAAATCTCTGGATGAAGCTAGAACTTCCCTAACTTGAAGAGTAACTGGGGTATCAAGGATTTGGTTGATAACCTGAGTATCTCCCATGTTAGATGATAGTTCCGACTGCCTGAGTGGTAACTTGGGACGTGGAATTGACTTGTCAGGAGTTGCTTTAGAAGTGTGAGACTTGTTTGTAATGTTCTGCATTTCAATGTCTCCATTGGCAACTGGGGGTTGTACAGTCCTAGGTACTCTGATATCAAATGGAATGGGTTGCATTTGGCGAATTTCTTCAATGCGAGTAGGTGGATTTCCTTTAGGAATGTTGGCTGGTGCAGGAACATTTTCCTGATTGAGATTCTGCTTTGAAGCAGGTTTGGCAGTAGTGCCTGTAGATCTTGGTTTAAGGTTTTCTTTGTCCTTGTTCCTTTGTCTAGCAGGTGGGTAAACTCCATCAAATGCTTCTTTTCTGACAGAGGTAATCTTGTGCTGGCTTCTGTCAGCAGCCATAATCTGAACATCTTCTATACCATTGTGTCCAACATAAGTGGCAGGTGTATAGAATGCATCCATATCTTCTTCAGCATCTGACTGATAGTAGTCAGAGAATGGGTCTTGAAGAGCATAGAAGTTGGTCTGTAATGCTTCTGAAGCGTTCCGTTCTAGAGCATGAATTATTGTTTCACCCATGCGGCGGCGTATGTTGGATCCATCACTCTTGACTAGTTTCCCAAGGGGATCTCTAATGAGAGTTCCTGACTGAATAAGTTCATTTATCTTGGGGCATATCTGGAGTCCATGTCCTTTTATACCACAACCGAAACAGGTGATGGGTTCACGTGCTCCAATGTTTGCAGTGAATGGTGTTTTGCTAGGTATTTGATTCTGAAGGATTCCAGGAGGCTTTGGAAGGGTTCTTGGTTGGTGTAGGAGGGGTGCTTTGACACAATGGGCAACATCTGGGTCTAGCTTAATTGCCTTATAATAAGCTAGTCCATAACGCTGATCATCCAGTGATAGGTTTCCCATTTGTTTGATTAGGGCTTCAACCTCATCTTGTACAGATTTGGTCTTCTTCTCTGCCCCTTTCTTGAAGGTATCCTTCCTATCAACATTCTTCTTGGTAGCTTTCTTGGGGTTTTCATCTTCAGAATCCTCTTTATACCTGTGACTCTTCTTCTTCTTTTCCAACTTCTTCTTCTTGTATTTTCCATTATAATCAGAATCACTTTCATCATCTGATGATTCATCACTGGAAGAATCTGAATCATCATCCTTTTCTCTATCAGGGATTTCATCATCAGAATCTGCCAGATTGATGTCAAAGCGATTACGTTCAAATAGGATTTCTGCGATCTTGATAACTTTGTCCATAGGAAATGGCTTGGTTACATCTAGGGGAGTTGAGCCAGAGCTAAGTCTGAGCTCAATGCGATGACGTAAATGCTTATTGATTCCAGACCAAAAGTATGCAGCTTTTTCATCTGTGGAAATCTTCTTCTTGGCTTCAAGCCATCCTGCAATGGTAACAAATTTACGTTCATAGTGTTTCCATCTAGTAAGTGTCTTGATCTCTTTTTGTTTCCAAAGGCGTGTCAGAGTTGAGAGATCTCTGAGGATGTAACGTGTTTCTTTATAAGCAGCATCATAGTACTTCAAGAAGTCTGCTTCTAATTTGGTCCAGTCAGATTTCATGAAGCTATCCAGAGCTTCAATCAATTTGACTACCTTGCGAGAGCAATAGTCCACAATGCGATCACATTTCTCAGCATCTGTAAGACCATATGCTTTGCTGACTTGATTGTAGTGCCTGAGGAAGCGTTTGATGTCTTCATGGCTTCCTGTGAACTTGGATGGTGCTCCCTTCTGGCCTAGAAGGGGCATCATATCTGGGGTAAGAGTGGATGTAATAGTCATTGGGAAGGACTATTAAATGTAGAGTTGATAATGGATATGAGTAGGAATATGAAAGAGTTGTTGATGAACCTTGTCCCTCGCGGTGGGCTCCAATTTATGTTTTGCGTGGGAAGTGTTTGAACAAATCCACACCAAGGGTTTCCGGAGTGCGTCGTTGATCGGGAAATTACCTTGTTGTCCTTTAGGAACAAGGATTTAGCTCTTTAATAACTCTGGGGTATTCCTGTTGGGTGGTTGGGTTGTGGTGTGAATCCTATCAAAGGTTAGCTTTGAGGGATACAACAAATACTTGACAATAATATAAGTCAGATGTATGACTTATAGAGGATGAGTGAACAGTGAGGTCTTCCCTACTGAAGGTAAAGACTTTGAGTGACAAGAGGTATGCGAGAGTATAAGCGGATAATAACTCAAGCAAGTATGAACAGTGTAAGATGAATGGGTGTACAACAGTCAAGTATACAAGTAGCAAGTATACAATGAGCAGAGGTACAATAGAGATGAGCAATAGATAATGGACGATGGGCGATAGACGATGGGCGATGGGCAAGTGTAACAGCAGATGTCAAACAAAAGGGAGGTGTGACAAAATACTATGTACAGAATGAATGAACTGAACAATAGGCAAGTAGGATTGATGATCAAGATATCGGACTTTATTCCGAAGCTTCAAACGCACATTGGCTACTAGTGCAGAATAAAGTACTGGGATATCTTTGGTGATGACCAATAGAACTTGAAAGAAAATGAATGTGACTGTACTACGTGACAGAACACAAGGAATATATATCAAACAAGTAATAAGGGAGTATCAATAAATCTGAGATTGATATCCTTAAACAAATGAATGATGACTTGAACTGCAATTGGTATTTGGGTACTAGCTACTACCAAAGTAGGTAATACAAACAAATACAGATGGGGTGAATCAGAATCTGGGAGAGGGACTGTCCTGTGACTGGGCCTGTCAGATTAGGTGACTGAGCCATCTCCAGCAGAAACTGGGCTCTATATATACCTATTCTACAGCAGGAGTCATACTGAGTCATAGAATGGTATATGAAATGGAGAGCATAGGATATGACTCATAGGGAGTCATATAGAGGAGAGGCATAGGTTTATGACTCATAAGGAGTCATAATGATGAAAGGCATGGGGGGTTATGACTCATAAGGAGTCATAAGAAAGGAAGGCATGGGTTTGTGACTCATACAGAGTCAATTAATGAGTCACATAGGTATTATAATCAAAGGAGGGGGCATAATGAGTCAGAAATAGTCATAATTAGTCATGGGTGGTCATAATGAGTCATGGGGGGTCATGAGTATGTCATAAGGGTCATAATTTGACATGGATAGACCAATGAGTCACATTTGATGGGAGTGAGTCATGTTGCTGGTCCAATCTTGGGTGTGTGAATCAAAGGCAAGGGCTGTGCCAGGGTATGCTTCTAGAATCATCTTCCTGAGGCTGTGCTTCTTGATCAATTGATGCCATGCCATGTGTGTATCCTTATCAGTTAAGAAAAAGATAAGATCAGGGCTGGGCTGTATTTGATCAATTGATATGAAATGTGATGTGCTTCTTGATCAGGGAATGATGGGTGGCATGTGTTATCTCTATGATTGGAGATAAGGATGTGGCTGTGCTTCTTGTGCTTCTTTGGCCTCTGATAAGATGTTTTGGGGGCCTTATCAGTTAAGATAAGGGTATTCCTTCATTTCTTCTGCATAGATAAGGGTTTTCTTGCATGTCCCTTCTGTAGATAAGGGTTTCCTTGCATGTCCCTTGTATAGATAAGGGTTTCATGTATGTCCTATGTGCAGATAAGGATTTCCTGTGTGTCCTATATGCAGATAAGGGTATTCCTTTCTACTCCATATGCAGATGGGGGCATTCCAGTATGAATGGTCCTTGTAATGTGATGTGTGCTGTAGGGATGGTGACTAGTGACAGCATATTGCTATGTTTTGATCCGAATCCTTTTTGGATCATGACACCGCTCACGTGATTGGCCACATTCGCGACCCGTATTTGGAGACCCCATATTCTCGACCACGGATGGTCTCTATTAGAAGACCCAAGGAGATGTAGAGGGTCCTCGACCCTCTGAGGCCGTAACATCGATATCTAGCGAATCTGCTCGAACCCGACGTCTCTAGCAATCTACGCTCGAACCCGACGCAACCTGACGCAACCCGATGCATACCGACTAGCACGGCCGCTCACGTACCTGGTCGGTCTATCTCCTAAACTCACGGAACTTCAAATATCAAAGATAGATCTCATCGGACTGGGATCCCGACATCGGACTTGCCTTATTCACACCTAGCGTCTCCCTTATGGGGATATAGTAAAGTATATTGCATCTTTTACGGTTTTTATATCTTCCACCCATTTTCCCTGTCATCGTCGCCTCGCAACGCTCTTCCTACTTCCCCATTTTTATTCTCCTTTGTTTCCTCTCATCGGCTGAGGACTCTCGTCCGAATCTAGGTACAGAAATTTGTAGTATAAAAACGGTGCCCAAGCGCCGTCTCATAATAAGAAACCAGTTCCCCTGTTTCCTCTCTCTGAGAATTAGTCTCTCAGTAAAATCCATCGCACACATTACTCGTCGGATTCCTCGACGCTCTCCCCATCCTTCTACCGTCTTAATCTCTACGTTTCTCGTCACCCGACACCCGACCTGCCATACCCGACACCGTCGGCTTTGTCGGCTTCGACTGGCCTCAATAGATTTCAGTAGTTTACTTGGTGGCTTCTTATCATTTATATCCTATCATCTTACTGAAGCTCGTTAGACTATTCCTAGTCACTTTCACGCTGACCCCCACACACAGGCTTAGGATTATTATTCCGCAGCCACCCCGACCTCGCCTTTACACCGTGAGTTTAGGAGATAGACCGACCAGGTACGTGAGCGGCCGTGCTAGTCGGTATGCATCAGGTTGCATTGGGTTGCATCAGGTTCGAGCGTAGATTGCTAGAGACATCAGGTTCGAGCGGATTCGCTAGATATCGATGTTACGGCCTCAGAGGGTTGAGGACCCTCTACAACGAAACAGACGGAAAGCGTGTGCCATGCAATGGGTGTTGCATGTGCACTCACAGGTACGCCCCTCATTGCTGTTTCCGCGGTAACCGTGCAGGAAAACACGTTCAAACACGGTTTTCAACACGTCCAACCGTATCCGCCCCCGTTTGGCCCCCGTTCTTGTCTACGGACTCGCCATCGTCCACAGAGGCCAGCCCAGACCTCTCCCCACCTTTGGAACTCAAGCTGTCCCCAGAAAACCGCGCCGGCGCCCAGCAAACACCGTCTTCCATGCATTCCAGCCCATCCCCCACCGTTTCGTCCCCATTTCATCAGCCGCTCACGCCTACGGCCTCGTCATCGTCTCCAGATTCAAGCCCGGACCCGTCCCCAGCGTATGGACCTGCGCAGTTACCAGAACCCCACGTCAGCATTCAGCAAAACTCCATTCTCGACCAGTCCCAGTGTGTCCACCCCCGTTTCGTGCCTGATCACCCCACGTTCGCATCTACAGACTCACCATCATCCCCGGATACAAGCCACGATGCATGTTTACCCGTGCTGTCCCCAAAATGCCACCATCGTCGCCTCTCCCACCTCACCATGCGTCCTATGCCCACAGACTGCGTCCTACATGTCCATATAGGCTCCCAGCACCCCCACAGCGTCCTTCGCGAGACCTCACAAGCCGTCTTCGCCGTTATCGATACCCCACGCCATGCCATGTCACCCCGCTTCGTGCCTCAGCCAATACGACATCTCCAGCCGCTCACGCCCTCGTTGGACCTCCCCGTCGCCTCGCACCACTTCCTATGACCCCACGACCCCAGTCGCGAGCCCTCATTTGCCGTCCTCGCCGTTGGAGAGGTACCGAGGTACCTCTCTGGGGGCTCACACAGGACTCGAGGTGGAAGTCGACTGGATAGGAAGGATGAACTGACTACTACATCGGGAACTGCTACTGACTAAGGGACTGGTCACGTGATCTACCACTACAAGTGCCCCTCCTCCTCATGGCGACGCCCTCGTCGCCAACAGCTACTGAAAGAAAACAAAAACCAAACAGGACTGACCAAAACAATCTCCAAATCACAACTCCCAGTCCCTCAGAATGCCCCAAGTCGCAGTCGAGGCCTTATATCGTGAAGCGGGACAATATTGTCCTCTGAAACCAATCGCGGTGCAGGGTGTGGGTTCTCATAGTCCATGAATAAGCTGGGTGGTTGCGCATAGGTAATAGATACGGGATGATGTCATGGGGCAGCATAGAGACAGCGTTCGTGTGGGGTGAAACAAAACCATGTCGAGGGAGAGCGATGAGAAGCCAAGAAAACGGAGACTGAGGGAATGAAAGAGAATATGTACTGGGCGCTAGAGCAGGTGCCGGTGTCGAGAGATCTCTTCGCGTGAGCTCTGGGAAGCAGTTGCGAGGCCGCGGGGGGCCTCGCGAAGCTGCAAGGGCCAGGGGTGCAGAATGCGGGAGCCACGAAGTAGCAGTGTGGCAAAGGGTGGTGGGGCCTGGAATGCGGTGGCCCAGGTGAACTGGGTGCTCCATTGCATCAGGCGCGGGTGCGGCGAGCTACGCGAGCGGGTGTGTGGCCGTTTACACTGGAAAACAGGGCCGTTTATGCTGGGAAGCGGGGCGCGTCTCAGTGACGTGGCACGATGCTGGGGCGCTCAAAAAGGACGGCGAGGGCTCGTCTGGGGCAACGGGTGGCCCTGGTGGGTGGAACGAGGGCGCAGGGGCTTGAACGAACGTGGGTTGGGGCCAGGACATACGAAAAGCGGGGGGTTGAAGGTGGTGACGTGGCAGGCGCTTGGGCATCCAAAATGGATGGCGATGGGTTCATTTGGGGCAGAACGGGGTGTTGGGTTGTCGAGCGTGCGTCCTGGGGCTTGGATGGATATGCGTGGGTTGGGGTACATGAAGAAGCGGGGGTCCAACGTTGGTGACGTGGCGGATCCGTGTGTAACCAAAAAGGTCTGCGATCATGGATTCGGGGTGGTGTAGGGGAGCGCACAGCTCCAGTACGTCAAACGGGGGTCCGTGGGGTCGGATGAGCCTGCCTGGGGCTAGGAATGACAAAAGAAAACAACAATGAAATGAAAAAACGGGGGGGTCGCAAATGTGACGTGGCCTGCCGCTTGGGTGTTGAGAAGGGTCGTGGGCGCGTTTTTGGGTCAACGGGGGGCGACACGGGGCCCTATTGGGCTGAACACGAGTGCCGGGGGGTAACTGGAGTGTTGTACGGCCGTGAATGAAGTAAAAATCCGCGGTTGTGCAGCGGTGGGTGGTGAGGCTGAAAAAGGTTGTCTCGCGAGAAAGAGCATAAAAATGGTAAGGAACTGAAGAAAAAAGGGATCCGCAAGTTGATCGCACTCTCATCACCACAATGGAGAGGTACCAAGGTACCTCTCCGGGGGCTCACGCAGGACTCGAGGTGGAAGTCGACTGGATAGGAAGGATGAACTGACTACTACATCGGGAACTGCTACTGACTAAGGGACTGGTCACGTGATTTACCACTACACCGTTATCGAGCCCCAACGCGTTGCCACGTCATCCATCCTCGTGCCCCTGCTTACTCGAAATCCCCGGCTGCTCACGCCTTCGTTGGTCCCCTCCTGCAGCCTCATATGACTTCCAAAGTCCCCACAGCGCCCTTCGTGAGCCCTCATGAGCCGTCCTCGCCATCATTGATGCCTCACGCTGTTGCCAAGTCATCCTTCCTCATGCCCCCGCTTACTCGACATCCCCGGCTGCTCATGCATCCGTTGAACCACCCACCGCCTCGTACCAGTTCCCGGCACCCCACATCATCCCTCGCGAGCCCGTACAAGTCGTCCCCACTGCCTCGAACCATCAACGCTGTGCCACGTCACCCAACAGCCTACCCCAGCGTTTCCCCATCCAGGACCAACAACCACCACATACAACCACTCCTACACCCACGTTCATGCCCCCGCACCTGTGGGACCCTTTTCCCTCCCAAACGACTCCACTCTCGTCCCTCGTTGTCCCATGCAAGCAGCCACGTCACCCCCGTTGACCTCCATTCTCGACTCCCAGCCGTCCCCGTCCTCGTCCACTCCCCTTCGACCACCTACGCCCTTGACCAACCCCACAACGCTCTTCAAGTCCATTCGCAAGCCCAAACGAAGCCCCCATTGAGTTGCACCCACGAAACCGTGACCACCGGCCACTCAAACCCGCTCAAACCTGCTCCCAAACCCGATGAACCTTTGTCAAAAATCCCCACGTATCTTCCGCCAAGAAAGTATCACGAAACGCCACCCGTATCACCCCAATCCATCTTCCAGTCCACGTCATCTCATCCGCCCACGTCATCTGCCCCCGTCTCCAACATCGCCCTACACTATACCCCCAACCTCGATCACCCATTTCCCATTCCCCGGCCTCCAGCACCCTCAAACAACCTCACGCAACTATGATCCACGTCATGCAGAACCACGTCCCTTCGTATCCGCCCACATCATCCACCTCCGTCTCCCAAACGTCGCCCTATGCCATACCGCCGCACTCGACCAGCTCCCTCGACCTTTTGCCACCTCGAACGGCCCCATGTAACTGCTGATATGCAGCGCACATCCCTAAGCACGGAAACCCTCTATTGGACCTATTCTAGCCTCGGACATGCTGCGATTCATTGCGAAACATCCCGATTTATATGTATCTCCATTGCGATGCAACTGCGATATGCGCGCGATATGGGCGATAATTTGACATTACGGCGATTTTCTTCGGAGCGCTTCGGCCCCCTTCGGAAACATATTTCGAGCCTCTCCGACATCACCCATGCTTGTACCATTCACCCTATTCCATTCCAATTCCGTTCCAGTTCCAGGGAAGTCTTTATGCGACATGTTTCACTTATTTCAAACAGTATAGCTCCTATCCTCTAGATATTTTGGAAATTGCTTCGCATGGTGTTATACCCTTTGTTTCAGTTCCATTTCATTCCTATTGCACCATAGTTCCATCGTGCACCATCTATTTGTCTTGCCTTCTTCACCCTTTATTGTCCTAACAACCAACTTCGCATAAATACCCCCTATAGTTTACATACTAGGGAGACGTCTTGTATACCCCCGATTCCAGTCTATCATATCACCTCTTTACTGCGCTGTCCATGCGATAGCTCTGCTGTACTCTATTAAACTTTGCATTCCTTCTATAAAGTGCTACGTATACGCCAAAAACATCGCTGACTGTTTCGCACACGCCGCGCGCATCGCGCACATCGCGCACATCGGAAACATCATCGCCACTATCCAGAGCACCTCTGAGTATTTTTATTAACCTTTTGGATTGAGATTGAACCCCTCAGAATTCGTACAGCACTGTGGTAGAGTTGGTATTTGATTCCGTTCACATTACCGCAGTGCACCCTTTCACCGCGGTCGACCCACGCAGTCCCACACTCGCCTCCGTCGCCCCAAAGACGAGCCCCTCTGCCCGTCAGAACACCTCTGTTATCGGATCCACCACCCGGAACGCCCCAAAATGTGTCGACGGCACCCGAAGCATGACCGAACGCCCTCCAGTGTCCATGCCGCACCCATCTACAATCTAACTGAGCCCAACATCGTCACCGTACGAACCCACCGTAGAACCGACACCCGTTTCTAGTCCCCAGACCCGACCACCCGTTCTCAAGCAATCTGCCACACCGGGTTCCAGTTCCAGATCCGTGATCTGCATCACAGCACCTGACTACGAACCCGGATGCGTTCCCAACGATTCCGCAGCATCCGCTTCTGGTTCCAGCTCAATTCGAGCACCAGTGCTCAATTTGAGCATCTGGTTCCAGTTCCAGTTTCACAACCCGTACCCGCCACCTTCACACTCCCGTATCCGCGGAGCCCAACCCTATGAAAACCCCAACACCATCCATTGGCATAAGAATTATATACATAGATAGATTAAATAAATCAAAAGAAAGAAAAACATCAGAGATAAAAGAAAGATCTAAAGAAACACACTTGTTCGCAACACACCCGGCACCCGCATAATCTACCCGACGTACCCGACACACCCGCTTACAAATCCATCGCACCCAACGAACCCGCTTATGAACCTGACACTTCTGCTTATGAACCCACCATACCCGCTCCCGCCCCAATGCACCACTACCCTCATTCCCACGTACCCAACTCATCCGCTCACCCACCGACATTGATCTCCGCTCTCTGTGACCCACCCGTCCTGCCACCGTTTCACCCCAGACACAATGTTCACTTTCTCGGCTTTGATTCCCAACCCACCCGACCTTTATTTTTCAGCTCCATGGGGGAGAATCCTTCCCCACGGGTCCAAGCTGGTGCTGAACCGCCCAGTATGAGACTGATATCACATCCTTCTGATGATCGCCCCCATATTAGTATTGACATATTGAACCTCCGCTGCTGTCTATCGAACCTCCGCCATCGTCTATCGAACCTCCGTCATCGTCCATTGAACCTCCATCATATCAAACCTCCATTGTCGTCATATCAAACCTCCGCCATCGTCATATCATGTTACTATTGTCGTCGTATCTCTATGCCCATGTCACCAAGCTTATCGTTTTATGCTTTCTGCAGCCTATGCCACCATTTCCACCACCCGTTGACACAGCCACCGAAGCCGCCAACCCTAACTTGACCCGACTACATCATTTTGTCATCCGCTGTCGTTTCCGCTTGTGCCCTATGTCATTTCCACTTATGCCTTATTTGTTTCCGCTCATGCCTTCACCGTTTCCGTCACCCGCCCCCAATCCGATGTCACATTTGGTTCTTCATTTCTATTGATTCCTTTCTTTCCAATTCCGATACTTATTCCCTTTTATCTATTTTGCATTTCTGCTGCCTTTTTGTTCCACTCTTCTAGTTTTTCACCTCTTGTTTCGTTTCCGCTTGATTATTGTCATAGTTTCTTTTTCCTCCAGTTTTAGGTACTTTGTTTCCTTTTTCTGGACACCGGCTTCACCCGCTTTTGTTCCCTACTCCCCACTCTCGGCCTCCGACCCTCCATCGAGTTCCGCTAGTCACCATCCGCTGTGCCCGTTCACGTCATCCACGACCCACCTCGTCCTGTCGAACCCGATTCCGCAACCGCGACATCGGCCTCATCTTACACTTCCACGTCTCAAGTCCATGTAGTATCGACCAGGGATGGTCTTTATTAAAAGTACCCTGGAGATGTAGAGACTCAACGTCCCTCTGAGTCCGTATCGCCGATATAACACAAATCCGGACAAATCCGACACCTCCAAACGATTCCCATTCCAACCCGACATAACCCGGCGTGACGTGACCCGACGTATGCCGCTTTGTGATGGCCGCTTTTGGACCAAATCCGGCAGCCTCAAATGCCTCGGAGTTCCAATTCTAGAAGATGGATCTCATCGGAGTCAATCCCCAACTTCGGACTTACCATATTTATGCATCCCATCGTCCTTTCGGAGATATGTAGGACAGTTTAGATCTGTTCCTTGGGTATTCATTTTCCCCTCCATTTTCCTGTCTTCGTCGCATTGCAACCCCCCTTTCCACATCCCCATTCCAGCATTTCTTTGTAGTTTCTATCGGCCGAAGTAGACATGTCCGAAAGTAGCTACACACACATGTACTATAAAAACGGTCCCCGACGACTGTACAAAAAGAGATACCATTAGTCCCCGTTTCCCTCATAGTCAGAATCATTTTAATCATTTCAAATGCTCGTCCTCGTAGACCCTTAGATTTTTATAGTTCCCTTCGTCGTCCTTATCATTGTTCCTCTACTTGTTCATCATTTCCAACCCGACCCGACCCGACCTGCCATACCCAACATCGTCAGCATCATCGGGTTCTTCATTATTCATCCGTTTTCAGTCTGTTCATCGCCGGATTCATCGTTATTTGTTCAGTTTTACACGGCGGCATTATATTTTACTTCCATTTCCATTTCCTTTACTACTATCCCTGACACTGACTTATCCACCATCACTTCTACGCTGACACCCCTTGGTTAGGATCATCTTTCTTTATTGTTCCGAAGCCACCAAGAACCTGCATCTACAACGTGGGGGACGGAATGAACGACAGTGGGCAGGATCGAGGATGGGATCGAGGACGGGATCTGTTCCAGAGGTGAAATGACTGTGACAGGTATGGGTGCAGGACTGGAATCGGGACTGGAAATGGCAATGGGGGCTGCAGTGACAACGGATTCCGGAACGGAACGGTAACCGGAAAGTAAAAATAATGCGGCGTTGTGGAAAATATCAACCGGGTATGGATCGTCGTGGTAATGACTGGGAAGAAGGTAATGGAGTCGTTCTTCAACACGTTGACGAAGGTCCAAGTCAAATCCGTTGGCAAAATATTCATTCCGTTGCTTGTCTGATAAATGGCCGTTGTTGTATAGTACTCCGGAAATGTGTATAAAGTCCCAGAAATATTGTCCTAAGTCCGTCTTGTTTTCTATACCATAAGCCGATTGTCGTCTAATCAATTGTTCGAGATCCATGATCGTATACTGAATACTGTCTGTGGCAGCGGGATAGAAGTCAAAAACAGCACGTCGGAAAGCGATGAAGTCCTTTGCTGAAGTGGCGGGAAGGATGGACCAAAGTTCGTAGTCATCGTTATCAAGGTACCGGAGTGTGTAGCGAATCTTCATAGTGTCCGTGAGTCCACAGTCGGAGCCGAGCATGTCAATTTCGTCAAAGAAGCGGGGAAGGTCGTGTTCGTCACTGTGAAACATCGGGGCTGAATGATCACCTTGGAGAGGCATCAATCCATGCGTCATATCGGGGAATTTCCAAATTGGGAAGCGGGTCGGGTCAGGGAGGTACGAGGAAGGGGTCAAAGTCGTAAGTGGGGCTGAGCAATTAGAGTCGGGAACAAAGGATAAACGTCATGAAAGTCAAACCCGATGGTGGGGAAGGTATGAAAAGACAAAAGAACTAAAATTCCTCGCGGTGGGCTCCAGTTGTGATGGCGAGTTCTGTTGTAGACCCGGAATGGGAATCTACAGAAAGTGGTGATCAGCTAAGAAGTGATCAGAGGAATTTAGTTTCTTTTAGAAAGGTCTAGTCAATCCAACCCAAATCCAGGGGTTCTGGACTCAGAGGGAGAGTATGGGGAAAGGACTATGAGCGGTGTAGACGATATGAAGAGTGGACTCAGAAATAGAACTAAAGCGTGGGTATCGGTATTTTCTATATTGTTTGTAGTATAAATGTGCTACTTTTATACTACTGAGAGGGATCCTGTGCTGTAGTAACTAAGTACTACAAGCGAAGGCTGTAACTGATAGGGGTGGAGTGGAGTGGAGGATAGGTAGAATGCTATGTACTAGGAGACAGGAAATGAAGATACATGATATATGACTATAAATGTACTGATTCCGGGTCGTTAGGGACATTGCATCTTGAGTAGGAACAATTCCGGAGGCAGAATCCAGAGCGGAATCTAGGGTTTAACACGGGTAACCCGGGGGTCTAAAAAATCCAACCCGGGCCCGGACCCGCCAAACCCGGTCAATGATGGGTAAGGGTCCAGGTGTCGGCGGGTTTCACCCCTGGGTTGCCCCCGGGTTGACCGGGTTTGCATGCACCGCCCGGGTTTCATCATACCTGTGGGGCACCACATACCTCGTGTCTGGGTTCTGAGACCCAGACCGAGGCGGGCTCACCCCAACCATTCTCCTCGCAAATTGCAGGCACGTATCAATAGATACGGTGCTGCGCTTCGCGAGGTAGATGGGTGCTGGGGAGCCCTCCGGTGTCCCCGAGGGATGGGGAGGGACGGGGGTTCTTGTCCTGTGGTCCCTGCCTGGCATTGCCAGTGCTGCTGCTGCCAACCATCGTCCTCGTCGGGGTGGTGGTATGGTTGTGGTGGTGTTGCTGCCACGGCTGCTGCTGCTGCTGCTGCTGCTGCTGTCGCCGTTGCCGCTGCCGCTGTTGCTGCTGCTGCTGCTGGCCATCGCCGTCATCATTGCCTTGCTGCTGCTGCTGCCGGCACGCTGTAGAGGGTTGACGTCCCTCTGAGTCCGTATCATCGATATATCACGAATCCGGACCAACCCGATGCCGCCATTCAACTTACATTCGAACCCGACGTAACCCGACGTGACGTGACGTGACGTGACCCGACGTGACCGACGTAACCCGACACATGCCGCTTTGTGACGGCCGCTTTTGGGCTAAATCCGGCAGCCTCAAACGCCTCGGAGTTCCAATTCCAGGAGATGGATCTCTTCGGACTCAATCCCCAACTTCGGATTTACTTTATTTATGCATCCCCTCGTCCTTTCGGAGATATGTAGGACTTTCTAGATCTTTTCCTTGCATATTCGTTTTCCCCTCCATTTCCTGTCTTCGTTGCTTTGCAACCCCCCTTTCCACATCCCCATTCCAACCTTTCTTTGTAGCTTACCATCGGCCGAAGTAGACATGTCCGAAAGTAGATTACTGTTTCCTGTACTATAAAAACGGTCCCCGACGACCGTACAAAAAAAACATACCATTAGTCCCCGTTTCTCTCATAGTCAGAATTGTTTTAATCCCTTCAAATGCTCGTCCACGTAGTTCCTTAGCTTTTTATAGTTCACTTCGTCGACTTTATCATTGTTCCCGTATATTTGTTCATCGTTTCCGACCCGACCCGACCTGACCCGCCGTACCCGACATCGTCGGCATCGTCGGGTTCATTCGTTTTCAGTCCGTTCACCATCGGGTTCATCGTTATTAGTCCGTTTTCACTCCGTTCATCGCCGGATTTGTCGTTACTAGTCGAGTTTATGCGGCGGCTTTACTTTTATTTCACTTTCACTTCACTTATTATCCCCGACACTGAATTATCCAGTCACTTCTACGCTGACACCCTCTGGTTAGGATCATATTTCTTTATATAGTTCCGAAGCCACCAAGAACCCGCATCTACATCTGGAGCCCACCGCGAGGATAATTCAGTGTCAAGAAACATTCATTTCATAGCCCCTCATTTCCTTTCGTCATCTCGAAACAAGCCTTGCCGCAGCACTTTACACATCCGACACCCGTTACCCGACTTCTTTACATTCGACACCCAACGCTCCGACATCCACTCGCCAACTATCACACTATCATTTGGGTTTGATTCTCATACTATTTTCTCTTCTTTAACGACTACAATTGTTCAGTTTCACGTACAACTTCGAACCCGCTCTTGTGCGGCCGACCCAGCGGCCGTTTACCGCTTTAGGAAACTTGCACAGCCACGACCCAATACACCTTCGTCGACTCGACGTCTCGATCCCCATCACATTCACGATCCACACTCGTTTTTACAACCCCAACGCACTCAGAATTCCACGCCCCACCGATTCCGGTCGAAAATCCGCGCCCGGAAAGCCCCAAAACGGCCCCAGCGACCGCGACCAACATCAACCGCGTCACTCACGAAACGGAGACAAAATGAGCCACGAAGCACAAGGAAAACGCCCACCGTGCAACAGGTTTAGCCTGTGCACCCCCAGCACTCTCGTCCCCGTTTGGCCACCCGTTCGCGTCCACAGCCTCGCCGTCGTCCCCGGATACAGTCCCGGGCCCCTCCCCATCGTCCGAGCGCGCGCCGTCCCAAGAAAACTACGTCAGCACTCAGCAAAACTCCGTTCTCGACCAGCCCCAGCGCGTCCACCCCCGTTTCGCGCCCGATCACCTCGCGTTCGCATCTACGGACTCGCCGTCATCCCCGGATACAAGCCACGACGTATACCTAGCACCTGTGCCCACGTCGTCCCGAAAACGCCACCATCGTCGGCCCCCATCGTCACCCCGCGCCCTACGCCCACAGACCGCATCCTACGTGCCCGTACAGGCTTCCCGGGTCCCCACATCGTCCTTCGCGAGCACTCACAAGCCATATTCGCTGTTATCGATACCCCACGCCGTGCCACGTCATCCATCCTCGTGCCTCCGCCAAGTCGACATCCCCGGTCGCTCACGCCCTCGTTGGACACCCCGTCGCCTCGCACCGCTTCCCAGAGTCCCACATCGCCCTTCACGAGCCCTCACGAGCCGTCTCCGCCATTATCGAGTCCCCAACGCGTCGCCACGTCATCCCAGCTCATGCACCCGCCTATTCGACATCCCCGGCCGCTCACGCCCTCGTTGCTACCCCCACGCAGCCTCGTATGGCTTTCCGAGTCCCCACAGCACCCTTCGCGAGCCCACACGAGTCGTCTTCGCCGTTATCGACGCTCCCACACTGTGCCACGTCACCCTGCTTCGTGCCCCAGCTTACTCGACATCTCTGGCCGCTCACGCCCTCGTTGGACCTCCCCGTCGCCTCGCACCGCTTCCTACGACCCCACGACACCAGTTGCGAGCCCTCATGGGTCCTCCTCGCCGTCATCGATGTCCCACACGCGTGCCACGTCACCTCGCCCCATGCACCCGCCTATACGACCTCCTCCGCCGCTCACGCCTTCGTAGGACCCACCGGCGGCTTGTATCACATCCCAGCACCCTACATCGCCCCCGCAAACCTGTACAAGTTGTTTCCGTTATATTCGAGCCTCCAACGCCATGCCACGTCACCGGCTTCGTGCCCCAACCAAAGTCGACATCTCCGGCCGCTCACGCCCTCGTCGGACCCACCGCTGCCTCGTACCGCATCCCAGGGCCACACATCGTCCGTCGTGACGCCGTACAAGCCGTCCCCACTGCCCTCGAGCCATCAACGCTGCGCCACGTCACCACACCTCGTACCCCCGCGTTCCCAGACCCAGCACCAGCGACCACCGCGTACAACCGTCCACACACCCACGTTTACGCCCCCGCACCTCGGCATGGCCCTCATCTGTCCCAAACGAGTCAGCCCCCGACCCTCTTCGTCCCACGCGAGCGGCCACGTCACCCACCGTCGACTACCACTCTCGACCCCCAGCCGTCCCCGTCCTCGTCCACTCCCCTTCGACCACCTACGCCCTCGGCCAGCCCCACGACGCCCCTCAAAGTCCATTCGCAAGCCCAAAACGATGCCCCCGTTGAGTTGCACCCGCGAAACCGTGACCACCGGCCGCCCAAACCCGTTCCACGACCCGACGGACCATTGTCAAATCCCCACGCAACTATCCGCCACGAAAGCATCACGAAGACGCCACCCGTATCACCCCAATCCGCCCACGTCATCCGCCTCCGTTTCCCAACATCGCCCTATCCCGTACCGCCAACCTCGACCACCCGTTACCCGCTTCCCTCGACAACCCGCAGCTTCGAACAACCCCACGCAACCATGATCCACGCCTCGCAACCACGTTCCGTCTTATCCGCTCACGTCGTCCGCCCCCGTCTCCCTACGTCGCCCTATGCCATACCGCCACACCCGACAAACCGTTTTCAACCTACCCGCTACACCGGATTCCGGTTCCGGATCCGCGACCTGCATCACAGCACCCGACTACGAACCCGGACACGTTCCCAACGATTCCGCGGCATCCGGTTCCGGTTCCGGCTCAATTCGAGCACCAGTGCTCGATTCGAGCATCTGGTTCCGGTTCCGGTTTCACAACCCGTACCCGCCACATTCGCACTCCCGTACCCACCGAACCCGACCCTACGAAAACCCCTCACCGTCCATCGGCATAAGAAATATATACATAGATAGATTAAGTAAATCAAAAAGAAAGATAAATGTCAGAGATAAAAGAAAGATAAAAAAAAAGAAACACTTGTTCCCGACACACCCGGCACCCGCATAATCCACCCGACGTACCCGACACACCCGCTTACGAATCCGTCGCACCCAACGAACCCGCTTATGAACCCGCCGCACCCGCTTATGAACCCGCCGCACCCGCTTACGAACCCGACACGTCGCTTCACTCGTTCCCCACGCACCCGACTCATCCGCTCACGCACCCGCATTAAACCCATTTGACATCGTTCTCCGCTTTCCATGACCCACCGTTTCCGCCACCGTTTTGACCCAGACACAATGTTCCCTGTCTCGGCTTCAATTCCCAACCCACCCGACTTTATATTTCAGTTCCATGGGGGGGAATGCTTCCCCATGGGTCCAAGCCGGTGCTGAACCGCCTAGTATGAGGCTGATATCACAGCTGTTGATTATCGCCCCCATATTAGTATTGACATATCGAACCTCCGCCATCGTCTATCAAACCTCCGCCGCCGTCTATCAAACCTCCGCCATCGTATATCGAACCTCCGTTGTCATCCATTGAACCTCCGTTTTCGTCATATCGTATTGAACCTCCGCCATCGTATATCGAACCTCCGTCGTCGTCCATTGAACCTCCGTTTTCGTCATATCATATCAAACCTCCGCCATCGTATATCGAACCTCTGTCGTCGTCTATCGAACCTCCGTTTTCGTCATATCGTATTGAACAACCACCGTCGTCATATCATGTCTACCCCACCGTTTCCGCCACCCGTTGACACAGCCACCAAAGCCGCCGACCCTAACTCAACCCGCCTAGATCGTCTTGGTCATCCGCTTGTGTTTTATTTCGTTTCCGCTCCTGCCTTACTCGTCTCCATCACCCGCCCCCAATCCTATGTCACGTTTAGTTTTATCCCGACTTGATTTCTATCGTGTCCCCTCTTTCCGATACCCAACATTTATTTATTTTCTCATCTATTTTGCGTTTCCACTCCCCGTTTGTCCCATTTTTGTAGCTTTCCATCTCTTCTTTCATTTCCGCTCCGTTCCCTTTTCCCCGGTTCTATGTATTTTGTTTCCCTTTCCTCGACACCGGCTTCACCCATTTTGTTCCCCATTCGCCGCTCTCAGCCTCCGACCGTCCATCGAGTTCCGCTAGTCACCATCCACTCTCCCCCTTTGCATTGTCCACAACCCGCCTCGTCCTGTCGAGCCCGATTCCATGACCACCACGTCGGCCTCATCTCACGCATCCGAGTCCCGAGTCCACGTAGTATCGACCAGGGATGGTCTTTATTTGAAGTACCCTGGAGATGTAGAGGGTCGACGTCCCTCTGAGTCCGTATCATCGATATATCACGAATCCGGACCAACCCGATGCCGCCATTCAACTTACATTCGAACCCGACATAACCTGACGTAACCCGACGTGACGTGACGTGACGTGACCCGACGTGACCGACGTAACCCGACACATGCCGCTTTGTGATGGCCGCTTTTGGGCTAAATCCGGCAGCCTCAAACGCCTCGGAGTTCCAATTCCAGGAGATGGATCTCTTCGGACTCAATCCCCAACTTCGGATTTACTTTATTTATGCATCCCCTCGTCCTTTCGGAGATATGTAGGACTTTCTAGATCTTTTCCTTGCATATTCGTTTTCCCCTCCATTTCCTGTCTTCGTTGCTTTGCAACCCCCCTTTCCACATCCCCATTCCAACCTTTCTTTGTAGCTTACCATCGGCCGAAGTAGACATGTCCGAAAGTAGATTACTGTTTCCTGTACTATAAAAACGGTCCCCGACGACCGTACAAAAAAAACATACCATTAGTCCCCGTTTCTCTCATAGTCAGAATTGTTTTAATCCCTTCAAATGCTCGTCCACGTAGTTCCTTAGCTTTTTATAGTTCACTTCGTCGACTTTATCATTGTTCCCGTATATTTGTTCATCGTTTCCGACCCGACCCGACCTGACCCGCCGTACCCGACATCGTCGGCATCGTCGGGTTCATTCGTTTTCAGTCCGTTCACCATCGGGTTCATCGTTATTAGTCCGTTTTCACTCCGTTCATCGCCGGATTTGTCGTTACTAGTCGAGTTTATGCGGCGGCTTTACTTTTATTTCACTTTCACTTCACTTATTATCCCCGACACTGAATTATCCAGTCACTTCTACGCTGACACCCTCTGGTTAGGATCATATTTCTTTATATAGTTCCGAAGCCACCAAGAACCCGCATCTACAACGCTGTTGTTGTCCTTGTCAGGTGGTGGTATGGTCATGGTGGTGTTGCTGCCACAGCTGCTGCTGCCGGCGTTGCTGCTGCTGCCGGCGTTGCTGCTGTGGCCGGCGTTGCTGCTGTTGCTGGCGCTGCTGCTGTTGCTGGCACTGCTGCTGCTGCTGTTGTCATTGTTGCTGTTGCTGTTCCATCATCGTTGTTGACGCTGCCGTTGCTGTTGCCACCGCTGGTGGTGGTGTTGTTGTGGCTGTCCCATGTCCGTTGGCATTGCATTGGCGTTGGGATCCGTCGTGGTGTGCTCGCGATGTGGTCGCGGTCGAGTTTCCTGCAATAAATAATATTAGTAAAGTTAACAGACTTACCTGTGTTGATGACCCGTGATGACCCGTGAACCCGCCGGTTCGGGTCGCGGTGTTGCACGGGTCGCCAAAATGGCAACCCGGTACCCGCACCGGTCAGACCCAAACCGGCAGGTCACCGGGTTTACCCGGACCCATGTTAAACCTTAGCGGAATCGATAGGAATGAGCGGAATCAAATGGAATCGACAATATGGGAATGGGAATGGATGGGAACGGAGTGGGATATGAAGAGGAAATGGATCCACACGATCTGGAGCCTCTACAGCGGTTGCCGTTGCTGATCGAGGTTGGTGGTGGTGGTGTTGGTGTTGGTGTTAGTGGTGGTGTTGGATGGCAGTGCCGTAGCCTAGCAGAGTAAAATTTATCTAAAACAGTTTTAATTAGTCAAAGATAGAATTCTCAATGAAAGAGGAGACTTACCTTGAGCAGAGTGGTTTGCAATTGCAAACCACTCTGCTCATGTTGCTGTCTTGGGTGGTTGTGACAGGAAGTCACAGTTTAGTCACAGGTTGGCCACGGGTCACAGGTTTCTCACGGTTCTTGATTTGGCAACCCATACCCGTACCCGACAGTGCCAGGGGTCCAAACCCGTGCAGGTTGAAAAACCCCTGCATATGCCTATATGTGAGATAAAGGGCATATAGAAGAAAGGGTAGGTAGAGAGAATAATAAATGAAAATAGAGAACAAAGAGAACAAAGGAAATACTTTGAAGTGTGATAACTAAATATCTCCAAAGTCAGAGAAGTTCGCAATAGTCACGATGTGTTAGAAGGTTGAAGAGTAGTAAGTCACATCAAATCAGGGATTGGCATGGGTTGCCCACAGGTAAATTTTGCTGACCTGTACCCCACCCAGCTAATACCTGTACCCACTGCCATGGGTATGGGTTGGATGCAGGTTGACTGGTGGGTCCCCGTGAGTCCTGGAATTAGACATGGGTTGCAGGTACAGACTGTACCCACGACATCGTGGTGCTGGGCAACACCTTTCTCCCATTACCTCGCAGATGCAGTGCCAACATCAATTGATGTAGTGGTGCATGTCCACAAGGTGAGTTGGGTGGGTGGTGCTGACACTGTCAATGCCGATGTGGCCATTGGTGTTGCTGTGGGTGGTTGCATTGGCATTGGCATGGGTGCATTGGCGCAGGTGCATTGGCACGGGTGCATTGGCGTGGGTGCATTGGCATGGGTGCATGGGCTTTGTTGGTGTAGGTGTTGACGTTGTTGCTGGCATCGTGGCCATTGCCATTGCTGTGGGCGATTGCGTTGGTATTGGTGTGGGTGAGTTGGCATTGGTGTGGGTGTTGGTGTCATTGGTGTTTGGTGCTGGCATCGTTGGGTGAGCTTGGTGTTAGTTACTAGTTATAGATGTATAATAAGAAACTTACCTTTTTCCTTTTGCTGCATTTTGTTGGTGGGGATGTGTTCAGGGTTAGTCACGAGGTTGGTGGTGACGTGTGGGTGTTGTCAGAATGTGTGAGCACGTTTGTTGATTGGCAACCAAATAAGTCACATGGTCCATGCATGGTCCATGCACCATTTAAATCCTATATAATGGGCTCAAATCTCCCTCTCAATTCCCTCAAAATCTTTCATTTTGTAGTAGTTAATTAATAATATATTTGATTCAAAATAAATTACCCCCAAGCCACCTGCCATACCTGCAGTCCGGGTATGGGTTTTGGTGCAGGTTGAATTTTATAACCCATACCCAAATCCGCAGAACCCATGGGTCCAGACCCGTGTGGGTTTCAAAACCCGTGCATATGCCTACATCAAATTGCAAGGAATCACAAAATATATCAAATTGGAGCTCAGGATGGCTGAGTGCATATCACCAGATCCATGGTGTATCCAATCCTCAATATTGATAGCCTCATCTCCCAACTTCCTGACACCTCAATATCCTCTAGTGTCTAATATTAATGTAATACCACATCGATATCGGACATGTACCCAGCACACTTTACAACTTGTATTTTTGGGGCTCACCAGTCCCTGTTGACAGCTCTTTAGGAAAATTTGAACAATCAGCGCTATATTGAGTTATCAGAATCACAAAAATCCACCAAACATCGAGAGCCATTCATTTAGCATGGGACTTTGTCCAGTGTTTGAGCTAGTGCAGACCACCTTGACTGCCTTGGTCATGATTGGTGTCTGGCGCAAAGCTATCTCGCGCCTCCAAGTTGTCTAAGACTGTCTCAGCAGCTTCCACCATCTCTCTCAACCACTCTGCACCCAAAAATAAAATAAAAAGACATTAATGTCTAAATGGCGTATTCCGAAGACGAAAGACGCACTTTCTACACTCAATGTGAAGAGGGTCTAAATGGAGTCATCGCATCATGCTCGTAATACAGGCGTACAACCACTTGCCTGCCTGACATCATCATCGTGCAGAATCTCTGCTTTGATCTGCTCCCCGATCACATCTGAATTGGCTATATCGTTTAAAAGCTGCTTCAAGCTGGCGGGCATTTGCGTGAGCATCTCCCTCTGCTTTCTCCTGACAATTCTCTGCTTGGCAGCGTTCCGGATTCGTGTGAAGTACAACACGTGCTCCTGGAATGTCTCAGCATACCGCAGTATCTGAAGGGGCAGATCCTCAAGATGCTGCTGGGTGCGGGCGTTGAAGGCCGAGTGGGACTGAGTGTCTGCATTGGAGCCCGAGGCGCTGTGATTTTGGGCATAGACGAGGGAGGCCGAAGAGCGAGAGAAAGCTGGCTTTCCATTTTGGTACTCCGAATCAGGTTTAGGCAGTTGTGGGATTCGGGTACATTGGCGGTAGCGCTTGATCGCTTTGTTGAATACGTTTGGATTGAGCGCACGTTTGTAATGAAAGGAGTACACTTCTAAAAGTACTGCAGACCCCTCGGTAATTGAGGATGGAATCAAACTGTAAACGGTTTGAAACGTACCAGAGATGAAAATCGACATTGTCCCAACGGCTAAGAGTGCCCACGCGACAAACACAGAGCGGCCGGCAGGCGTCTGAGGGGTCAAATCTCCATAGCCAATCGTCGTGAAAGCGATAAAACCTGGTAGAGATAATAAATGTATTTCCTTTTCGCTTCTGGGCATTCGGCTCACAAAAATACATCGCAGTTCCATAACTCCAGCCCTCCGTTGCCATAAAAATGGCCGAACCAATGGTCCAAAACACAATGAAAAGGAAGCAAGCGACAGTTACCCTCACAATTAACACTTTCTGTTCCACTCTCCGTGTCCCAGCACCGTTGGAACTACACAGCGGCGATAGTGATATCTGAAATCTCGTTCTTGAAGGCCGCAGTCTCGCAGCAGACATATTATCGAACGCCCGTCGGTCCGTGTTGTCTTGAATATGGACTACCTGGTCAACTCGACTACTGCATTTGTTCGCTCCCGGCGTATGGTTCCCGAGGTTCGCTGTTTGCTGGGGAGCGGGCGATCGAGATGTTGTGGAAAGCGACGGAAGTGCCCTTGACCACTGATCCAGTGCCAGTGCGAACCGTCCAAGCATAGCAACCATTCGACCTAAACGTGCGTGTGTGAGCGTCGGATGACTTTCTGTCACCGTCTCACGCTCATCCGGATGCCTATACCAGGGCGGAAGCAGTGAAATGAGAGGAACACCGGCCTCCATTGCACTGGCCTCCAGCTGTGCACGTGTCAGCGCGTCCAAGTTGAGATGCATACCAAGCGTGTGTTTTCTGTAGGCATATCTTAGCCCACGTCGATGCCGACGCCCGCATCCCGGAAAGACGCGGCAGACCCATTTGATGACACGTGCGATAATTTCCTTGAACCCGGCCATTCTGCTGGATGCATACTCGTCTTTGACCCAGATTGGAACACGCTCTTCTCTCAATCTCCACTCGACAGCCTCCAACCATCGAGTCTCGACCTGCCTTCGCATCATTGCCAACCTTCTCCGCTTTCTGACGTTCTCCAACCGTAACCGGTATGAAACCTCTAGTGCTTCGGATATGGTCTCCCGAGCGATCGAGAATAACATGGCGAGGTTCAACATGCCAAAGCAGGCATACACGCAGATGAACAAGCGAGAACCTTTGGTATTTGGTGTGATGTCACCAAACCCGATAGTCTCGATGGTGACAACTGTAAAGTAGAGGGCATTGATGAAGGAAAGATGTTGCAGAAAGGAAGTAAAGAGGGCACCAAAGGCAACGTAGCAAAGTTGGATGATGACGACGACGACAAGGGAACGTTGTTTCGGGGTTAAACCGCTGCCTGCAAGAAGGAAATGGTGGAACATGGACTGTAAGATGAGAATACTGAATCGATATCAGGACTTACCGCTTTTTGCGAAATCTGGGGTTCGGATCAGGTCGACAACCAGTGTTATATTGGTGATGAGGGAGACAACAGTTGAACAGATGGCCATCCAAAAGGATTGTCCGAACGTGAAGCCACTATTGGTGGGACGCATGACACTGGAAATAGTGACTGCGATAACATTAATGATATCTACAGATTGATTCAGTCTTGACACCATCACGCTGAATTAATAACGCACCGTGAATGGTAAGAAACACTACACACAAAATCGTCATAGTTTTGACCCTGCGTTCCAAGAAGCGTATTACCAAACAAATATTCGCCATAACAGCGCATAGCATGCTGAATGCGAGACCGATATTCAGAATGACGGTATTTTTCTGAATTTTATTGTCAGACGTGTTGATATACCAATGCTCTGTGAGACTCGCGATCTCCAGCAGAATGGAGAATGGTATCAATATCCCAGAAACGATGGGAGTGTGGCGATAGTTGAGAATATATTCATCATCACCACTTGTCTCGGATGCTGCCGGATGGAAAAATGACGCCTTGTGGAACCAAGCGGGGGGCCAACTACATGAGCGGTGGCCCTTGAAGATGGATACGAAGACATGGCGGCAGAAACGAGAACGCTTTGGTAGGGGATCATTGGTGCCGTCTTGTTCACCGTCTGGGTCATCGTCATCGTCATCATCTACATTGTCAACCTCATCGTCGGGGATATGTCCTTGGTGAGGGGGGCCAGCCTCCAAATCCTGAACTGATATGTCGTGTAAATCGATAGTTTCAGGATGTTGTGGTGTTTCACCGGAGTGAGAACCAGCCTCGGACGCATGCTTGCGAGTGAAAATCTTGGGAAACATGAGGGTTGGTTGTAGAGCTTCACATACCTTTCCTTTCAAAGAGACAAATAAGACATGATAAACAATTATATCAGATCGTTTTGTGCGGGCGGTACAAAGTTCTTGACCCATTTGATCTCCTCAATGCCGTCTAAATCACCTTCCAGGATTTTGACCCCTCCTGACCGGAGCTCCGCATTGACCTCATTCAAGCTCTCGGCATTACCATCGACTGCCCTTGTCCCCTCCTCTACGACATAGGCAACAAATGACTGCCGCACAGCGTCCATAGCAGTTTCTTTGACACAATAATCATAGGCCAGGCCAACGACATAGACGTGCGTGACGGCGTAGGCTTGCAGTAAGCAGGTGAGAAGAGGAGGGGGACTCTTTTCGCCCTCCTCGTCATTTGTTCGAGATAGTGACGGAGGCGGGTGGATCGGCGGGTTAGTGAACGGTGGAGTAAACGCGCTATATTGCTCCAAGGAAGGGAGAAGCCCTTTTTTGAATATGGCGAGATTGGAAGCTGGGAGAGCGGCATAATGGAATCCCAAATGTTCCTTGTCGCCGTTTTTGGGCATAGGATAGAGTCGATTGAGCTCTGACAAGATATTCGGATGGATTCGGGTGAGGTTCTGCCATTCGATGCCTTGGACGAGTTCCTCGCCTTCCGTAGTTTGAATGCAATGATCTGGCCACAATCTGCTCTCTACGACCTCGTCTCCATTCAGCGGGTTAGTTATCCTTGTAAAACTGGTGAACGGCCGGGCATCGTGACCGTCCGTAGTCGTTGCGCGGCTATGATTAGAGGCAAACGATATGTGCGAGGGTGGATGCGAGTCTTGTGTGGCGAGTTTGAGCACGAAACCAGGGAGAGAGAGGAGGGCATTTATGGGTGCGATGGTAGATTGTGCTGAAGGGACGGCTAGCGAGCCCAGCTGTGATTGAAGTTACAAGAGATTTGGGTCATTTAACAAAGTAAGGTGCTTACTGGAGGCCAGAAGTCTTTCTGCATGTCGATTACGAGGAGTGCAGGACGGAAATTTGCTGGCGGGTTGCTCGTCATTGTATAAATAATAAATCTTAACAACAGATCGATCGATCGACGGAAACCTTGCGCAAATATCCTTGGTGAGTGGCCCAGTGAGCACACGTTGTGGCCAGCACTCGCTATCAGTATCAGTACGAGCACGGCTCAGTTGCGAGAAAATCCTGGGTGGAGCGCTGAGCGCTGAGCAATGGACCGAATAGCTTGAGTCAAGCGCTTATAGCAGCGGGCCGTCGGGCCGTGTCGCTGCATTTTCAAGTTTCGTCTCGGAACAACTTGAGGATGCCCAAAGTTACTCTCCCTCCACTGCCCCTCTCGGGTTTGTTTGCTGTAGCGAAACCCTCTGGGCCTACCTCGATGTCTATCATCACCGATATCAAGCATCTTGTGGCGAGCTCTGGCTTATTCGTGGAGGCTGAAAAACTGGAAAGGCAGAGAGGCACCACACACAAGGCAGGGAAGCGGGGGAGGCGGGCACGAGAATCGGTTAAGATTGGCCAAGGGGGAACTCTAGATCCCCTCGCTGATGGCGTGCTAGGTCAGCAGTAGTAATCAATTCACACTTTCCTCGATTCACGCCAATCTTGACTCCAGTGGTGGGGATTGGTAGAGCTACCAAGAAATTGTCTGAATTTTTAGATTGTGTAAAGGTACTGCTGTCTTGTGTGGAAGCTTTCCATAGGGCTAAACGGACACGCTCGGAATAGGAGTATCAAACTACATGTCTACTGGGCTGCGAGACAGATTCGTATGATAGTGAAGGCGCTCGTGTTAGGTTGGCTCCGTGGCGTCACGTAACGCGAGAGCTGGTGGAGAATGTTCTGGACACCTTTCGAGGAGAAATTGATCAAACACCTCCCATGTACGTCCGGATTCTCATGTTCATATGTTTGATGTCACGCTGTCATTTCAAACTCCAGGTTCTCCGCTTTGAAGATGGATGGGATACCACTTTATGACTACGCACGTAAAGGCATACCCCTTCCTCGCCCTATCGAGAAACGTAAGGTGACCGTCCACTCACTTGATCTGGTTGAATGGAAAGGCAGCGACCACGTCTTCCGTTGGCCAGAAAAAAATGATACAGAGGAGGAGAACATTGCTATGGAGAAAGCTTTGCCAAGTGCCGAAGAAAATTCACTCGTACAAGATGGACCCGAATTATTGGCCTTGGACGAATTCCCAACGGCTTTTGTCCTGAATATGAAGGTTTCAGGAGGAACATACGTACGCTCAATTGTTCACGACATCGGACATGCTGTCGGATCGGCCGGACACGTCGTCACGTTGACGCGTACTCGACAGGGACGGTTTACCTTGAATCCTGTCGAAGAAGATGATAGAAGTTGTGTTCCTTGGGAAATATTTAAGAACGCTTCCGAGGATGCTGGTGGCGCAGATGAAGAAGGTTGGATGAAATGGGAAAAGGAGGTCATGGACAAGATCGAAATCATTGAAGGAAAGAATAATTGAAAGGGGTTTCAACTTGGCAGGCGATTCAATCCTTTGATGATACTCACTGAGGTCCAATGCCCGACCTGGATCGTCGCTGATGCGTAGGTGAGAGGTTGACCGACTCTTGTTGCGCGTGAATAACTGAAAAATAAAATTCGCATCAAGTCCTCGCACATATTATCGTCCCTGAGTCCAGCATTCTTTCTCATGCTGACCGTCCTTGTATCGTGTGCTCGGAAATCCACCTTGTAGCCTCCACAAGGCCACTCGAAACTGTACGGTTTCACGTCTTTCTTCCGATCTTTTTTATACACGGCTGCCCTCGCATTTGTTTCCGAAAGTTAAACGTCCCCGGTCTGAGTTATTATAAGGCCAACTGAGTTGTATCAATGATCCGGATATCCGGACCGGTCACATCTTCACAGCACCTATGAACAATTCACCAAAGGGTTCCACTGACTCGGATGACATTCAAAGATCGACCCCCCGACCGTTGAAGCCAGGCATTTACGCCCCCATCCCCTCCTTTTTCTTGCCCGGCTCTGAAGATCTAGGTCAGCGCCGTTCTGATACACCTGCCCATCGATCGACCAGACTGAGAGTTAGTAAGATGTCCCTGCATTCGAGGCTCATGTAGTACGAGTTGGGAGAGCAGGTGTTGCGCCACTCGTCGCGGGATCTATGGGCGAGGCCATTCACCTCTCACATGCTGAGCGCGTCACATTGATACGAGCCGCACGAAAGGCATTGGATGGTGCAGGGATGTCCCAGATGCCTATTATTTCCGGAACAGGCGCCGGGAGCACTCGCGAGACCATCCAGCTCTGCAAGCAAGCTGCGGAGGCAGGATCGGATTACGCCATTGTCTTACCTAGCGGTTTTTTCTCCGGGGTCTTGGCAAAAAACGAAAAGGCTCTCAAAGGCTTTTGGGTCGATGTTTCTCGAGAAAGTCCTATTCCTGTCCTCGTGTACAATTGTGAGCCTACCAGTGCAAATTACTACCTCTACTGCTCACATCGTTCGGAGATCCTGGAGGTAGTGGCGGCATTAATCTCGACTCTGACTTCATCATCGAACTTGTGGTTGATTGCCCCAGCATCTATGGGGTCAAGCTGACGTATACCTTGTTCTATCCACAATTCGGAAAATACTGATTTTTTTTTTGCTGTGCCAGCTGTGACGACGTTGGAAAGCTCACGAGAATAACGGATGTTGTCTCTAATCCTGTTTTTGCCACTATGCACCCACGAAGGAATGCCAATGCACGCTTTCTCGTGTTTACGGGATGGTCCGACGTCATCATTCATTCCATTTTCATAAATGGCAACGGCGCTATCACCGGCCTCGCGAATATTGCACCGGTCAGTCAGTTCCTCAAAATATGTCGAGTTCTCTCCTCAAAATATCGAACCTACAGTACTCCGTTGTGAAATTGCTTCAGTTGTCGGAAGTGGCACGGAAGGATCTTTCCTTCCTACCCCAGGCACAACGGCTGCAGGGAATTGTTGCGAGCGCCGACTACACAATCTCAAAGTCGACCATCGCAGGAACTAAATACCTGCTCGAGAAATTGCACGGTTACGGTGGTCTTCCCCGGAAACCCTTACCGCCGATCGAGCCCGAGGACGCCTCAGCTCTGTGGGGACATCCTCACACGCAGGCACTCATAAAATTGGAACTGGAGCTTAGTCAAGAGGTTGTACGGTGATCGATGATCATCAGCACATCAAGTTACACTGTTTGTTGAACTATGGAGAAGGAGAAGGTTCTAATTCTACCACGGGCCTACCTACCTGCCAGCGTATACTCTATATGTCTGAATATATATATTAGTACTATTCCTCCGAGTCCTTCAACCTTCGACGTCCCCTAACGTCAATCATCGCAGCATCCCGCTTTCCTTGCTTGTAACTCCGCCTCGCATCTCGATCTCTCAACTTCCACGTGGACGATCTGCCGTTTGAAAGCTTGACTCCCTGTGACTTGAGATAGTCCTCTGCAAGAGCAACAGTGGTCTCGCGGAACGCGACTAGCTGATGGACAGACTTCCATGGAGATTCAGATTCGTTCTTGACTGAAGTGTGTGGAGCATTAACAACAGGATTGGCATTTGCAGGGCTTCCCGAAGACCAGACGGGCTCACAATCCGAGTCCGAGTAAAAATCGGCCGTTACGAGATCCTCGGGTCCATCACCATAAGGCATCTCCACCTCGAATTCATCCCCATCATGTTCTAGTTTGTCCTGTATTAAATTATCGATATGTTCGGCCAACTGCTCTGTAGGCTCCGCCGGAGAGAATTTCGGACAGGGTGGAGGCATAACATCGTGATCGTCGACGATTTCAAGTTTCACTCCCCTTTTGTTACCCACTTCCTCTTGCCTGATTGAAAGGTTTGATTCCAGCTTGGCTGCGGGGTTTGGCTCAAGTTTGATTGAAGGGTTTGGCTCGAGCTTGACGTAAGGGTCCTGAAGACGGCTGATTCTCCGCCCATTTTCTTCGTCCTCTTCCTTGACTGCGGCGAGTAACATCGCGTGTTCGCATTCTGCTGTAGCCTTTTTTTCGTTGTCTTTTTCCGTTTTAGCTAGCAGGACAAGGCCTCGTGCTACTCCATTTTTATAGGCGCTGCCGTAGAAAAACGCCGGAACTCAGTCCACACCTGTAATGCTGCGAAGAACTAACTTACTTCTTGCCATGAAGGCCCTTGGCTGTTGTATTTTTGAGACTCCAATCAAGAGCGAGGTTGTACACCTTGAGTAAAAGGGTTGTTGGTGGAAGAAATGATTATTGAACTCCAAATGACACACACCATTTCAAATGCAGTGGCTGCTGCAACCGTTTGCGCTGCAAGGCCTGTGGAAAACTCATCAATAATGCTAGGGACAATGACAACTGATAGATGACATACCATAAAATGACCACTCCACTTTCGGTGCTATAGAGCTTCTGAAAGCTTTGCTGTATACCCTGCAGTCAAAAAATATTGTCATGGCATAGGCCACAACGCCAACCCATCTCTCACAATAAACTTTTTTCGCATTTACTATGCTCCTGATTGACACAACGCTGGACGGAAAGGGGCAGGTGAGGAAAGAAGACCAAACAGCAGCGTTGCATCTCACGAAGTCCCTGCCCTGAGACGGTGATGGATCAGAAAGAAAAGTTGAAAGATCAAGGATAGTAACATTACCGCTTGAGCTGATCACTGTTGGATTCTTGTGACAAGATGTCAGCTTGACTGACGCTGCAAGCACCCCCGTGAGTATACTCCCCTACCAAGATGATTTGGTTGTGAACTAAACCTGTATTGGGCCATAAGCTTGTGTGCCATCCTTCAAAGGGAAATGAGAACATCACAACAAGCACCACCAGTTTTTCACCTCACCTCAACGCGGCTTTGGCTTCTTGTTCACCAGTCCCTTCGTGGCTGGCTAGGGCCAGGGCCTTTTGCATTCTGCCGAGGACAGCAGTATCGATGTTTCTCACTAGACCTGATTTAGCTGGAGATGGATCTGTTGAAAGTTGAATTTACATCGTTCTTCAACATTTGCACCATGACTAGTGGTTGCCAATATGATCACACTGGCCTTGGTGGTTGGTTTAGGAGGCGGACCTTTTTTGGGCTTTTTACGCTACATACATCGTTCTCGGCGTGTGTGTTGACGAATAAAAGAAGGACATACCTCGTTATCAGGGACATATTCCTCATCCGCGAAAGCAGTGCATTCGGATGACTTTCTTTTCATTGCAAGCGTGAAAGGTATACGAGCGAGAGACTTTGAACTACGCTGACTAAGTTTGATAAGTCATAATAATCATTTTATTATCAAAGAGGTCGTCCTCGTCCAAATGGTAGAACTTATACTCAGAAGTCGATAAAAATGAATAAATAAGTATATAACCCCTTGGTAGCCGGCCTGAGCGTTTAGCAACTCTACAGGATTTCTTGCAACCATCGTCGCAGCGGATAGAGGCCATCTCCCCCATTCTTCTCACCGTCAACTTCATCTTTCTTCCCAACAAGAACCGAGGTTGCAATGATAGTCACATCCCCGCCCTCCCAATCCGCAAACTTGAACGGTCCAGGCCCGATACACTCCAAACCACCCATATCTGACCTCTCGCCTTCAGCACCAAGCCCTTCGATACCCACACTCCCCGACTGCGACGCTCTCTTCTCCAACTCGCGCTCAAGGATGGTTTGGACGCGTGTGATGGCCTGGCTGTCAGGCGTCGACGTTGAAGCCGACTTGATAAGATCGGTCTTGTGTGCGAGGATGAGCAATGCCGGTACCCGTCGTGAAGGCGGCAGTGATGTTAATGCGTGTAGAATGTGATGCAGGTGTCTGCTCATATTACAGTCGGATGAGCCAGGGTAAATAAGAAAACGAACATCCAACGAACTCTGCAACCATAGCGCCATTGCGTGATATTGTGCTTGAGTCAACGACGAAGGCGACGGCCCTGGCATCTGGGAGATGTTCGCGAAACTGGTCCCGGATTCTCGGATGACCAGGGACATCAACAACTCGCAAGGTCTTGGAGTTTGGAAGTACGACTACAGACGAATTTGTATGCAGAGATGTGAGTGTCGGCAGTGTTTGCCTGTATGAGAGCTGGCCTGGTGTTAGATAACGCTGATATGTTGGATGTGTTAAGATACCGTCGACAGTATAGCTGTCTTGCCAGCATCTGGCGGTCCCACCACCAGCAAAGCGTTGCCTCGAGATGCAGATTTTCGTCGTGTTAAAAGCACCAAAACTTGGAAAAAGTCAACCTTCTGACATGTCCCTTTGGTGAGGATAGCACGCACTAGCGAAGCATAGGATAGCGACTACGAGTGGAATCACAATTGTCGACGTTGGTGAGGACAAGGTTAGCACTGCTTGTGAGGCTTTTTGTGGTTCATGGCTGGTTGTTCCTTCCATGATGGACGAAACGGTGTACGTCTACAGTCCAAATTAGGGTCAGTCCAACATCAGGTACTTATTTCCACTACAACAGACTTTACAACGGAATGAAAGGACGATGATCCACAGCGAAAATTATCTCATCTCCTGTTCAACGCAGTCAGGGAGGCCTTGAATCTCTGCTCCTCCCCTCCACCACCACCAGGGTCTCTTCCCTTATCCGCTCCCCACGCAATAGATCCTCTGCATCAGTCGCTTCCAAATCTGAGCTAAGCGGAGCGGCATCGTGCAGCTGTACAAAGCTCAACAACACAGCAGCCATCACCAATGTCCCAACCGACAAAAAGAATATCCCCCGTGGAAAAGTTGCCACGGTGTTCATATACATCAGCCCGAATATGGCGGGGCCTATGATCTGAGCACTTTGAAAAATCAACTAGATTGAGATTCCAATCCCCCTGACAGCAGTCGCACAAAGACTAGATACGGGACGTACCACAGTGCGTTCATAACGCTCAGTCCGCCAAATAAGCGCCCGCTCTCCGTCCCTCCCCTCCGATTGTACATTTCGAGTGCCACACTCTTCAAGGCGGGCCAAAACCCTGCGCCAAAGGCACTGAATACCCCGAGGGCGGTGAACGACATGGGGGTGGGCTTGATAATCACAGCGATATAGGAGGCTATTTCGATCATGACAGAAACCCGTGCTAGTCCCAAGTCGAATGAGGGAGATTTGGGATTAGGAGGCGTTAAAGTAGTGGTTGGGGAGGAGGAACTCCCAACTAGGAGAGGTTCGGTTTCGGCGGGCACCGCCGGTGATGGCACCAATACAGTTTTCCGTTTGATAAGGTTAATCGCAACTGAGAAACATTTTAGCGAGAAAATCATCTGTCCGGGTAGATGGACCATACATACAAGGCAGAATAACCATCAAGTATACCACTCTAGCTGTCGCGATAGTACTCAACCAATAGCCCAGCTACACCAGAAAATCAGCACAGTTCATAAGCAGATCAGAGCTCACCATCTCTGATGTCCACCCAAAAGCAGATGCGGCAAATTGTAATTTGTACGAATATGAGCCCTAGATGAAAAGGAGTCAATAACACCTTATCCTCTCTTGATTTCCCTCAACCCACCATAAGGGCAGTTGAACACCCGAATGCTATTGCCAGCAAAGTCAGATTCCAGTCCCTCTTCCTCTTCAGCGAATTTCCCTTCTGGACTACATGCGGCATAAAGACCCTCAACGGAGAGAACAAACCAAAAATCTTTTTCAATCCACCAATGCTCCCATTCCTTGTATTCAATGTCTCCTCCCTCCATCTCACAGCTGACGCATTCATTTGTGTGCGAGCTAGCGACTCTGGTATGATGAACCAGACAAACCCAGCGTAGGCAAAGTGTAATAATGTGGCGAGGTAGAAGACAGACAGTGTGTCCTGAGTATGGCGAATGAGAAGGCTGCCAAACGTTGGCCCCAGGGCTATGCCTGTGAAGAGGAGGCCAAGGTACAAGGAAAATATACGAGATCTGTGAAGCTGGGGTTGGCCGAGATTCCGATCAGTAGAGGGGAACATACCTGGATTCAGAATCAGTGCAATCAGCCAAATAAGCATACATGGCTGCTTGCGCGGTAGCCATTCCTATTGTTTCCGATTAATTTCAGGGTGATACCCGATATTCAGACAACGGACCGCCCAGAGCGCCCTCGATGGCAGGTCCCAGGAGAAGAGACCAATACCCGCCCGGAATATACCGAAAGAAGACTGATGATAGGATGAAGTTTATGTCCGTGCATAGGAGACCTATGACAGATATGCCAAGAACAACGGTGCGGCCGTGTCGATCAGAAAACTATGACATCCAAAAGTTGTAATTCAGCAAGAAAGGTTGCACTAGGACTCACAGAACCCCACCACGCAGTAGTGAGACAGGAGAGGATCCCCATTGATGTGGCCATGACTGTTGAGCGAGCGAGATCAAAAGAATAAGCAGGACACATCCCGACAGAACGTTGCACTCACCGACAGTTAAAGTAGCAACAGCAGCTTGCACGACTGGATCGCTCGCACAAAGGGTGCGTTTACTCTCGGTACTGTTTTGAGACATTGTGATGGAACCACCGGATGTAAAATTAGAGATTGATGATGAATCTCCCGCGACTAGACCGGCAACGCCATTCTGAAATGGGATACCGAAGGGATATATATTGATGGAGGTGTATTCTGGCTTGTGGACGACACATGCCAAAGCGGTGTAAATTTCGATACGAGGTGCAATTGTCGCTGCCTGGGCGATAGCCGTCAAGGGACAGACGACAAGGATCCTTGAATGGGATCTCAATTATAGAGGAAATTGGCAGGATGGAGGAGTACCATAGTACAGAAGGCCGTTTCCACCAAGGCACCCTCAGCGGCTTCCTGCATTCGTTGTCCATACCGTCATTGGCTCTTTCCTCTCGCTCCGCAACCAGGATTTCATCTTCATGATAAGAACGGTGACGCGAGCTAGACCGGGACCCTTCTCCAAGCAGAGATCGCTGTGATGTCGGAGGCTTGGGCATTAGAACATAAGATGGGAGTTCCTCACTGATAAGAGAGGGATCCCCGCCATAGCTATGGTGCTTATACACGACTTAGGAAGCGCGACCGTGCCCTGAGACAGCGGCACGGTCCGAAGGAGTAATAATTAACGTTTTTTGGTATTTTACAGTAAGGAACCGTAAAAGAAAAACAAAAGTAAGGGAGGGCGAGAGGTGGGTTGCAGAAATAAGGCAGAGAATAATGGCTGGGAACTGGTTAACTAAAGTAGCAAGAATGGAGAAGCGGGAAGCATACCTCGGAGACGAGACAAGGGGCTTAGGGTGCCCTTGATGTGTTTCCGAGGTATATGACGATGCGCAAGGCAGAAGAATGCACCGGGGGCGATGTAAGGTTGACGTCAGCTGGTGACGACAAGCGATGCGTCAGCTGGTGACGACAGGCGGTGCGTCAGCTGGTGACGGCTCAGATATTATAGGCTGCGTCAGCTGGTGACAGCAGCGGGGGAACACGCTGGGTGTTGTGGTGAGCGTGAAGGGCACGGCCGTGTGATTAGCCAAATGTAAACAAGTTTAAAAGGTGAATTATAATACACTGTTCGGCACAGTCTGATTCAGCGTGAGTAAGCTGAAATGACAAATACCACCGTCGAATCCCATGAGGCACCAGCAGATTGCACCCTGTATTCACTCTCCGTGACAGCCTGCATGGTGGTGCAAGGTGGTGCAAGGTGGTGCGGCAGAAAGAGTGAGAAAGTGAAGGCAAAATGAGAAACGGTTCAAGACGTCGTAGTGTAAACGGCGTCGTCAGCGACGGAATCAAAGCTCTGTGGCAGAGTGATTCTAATTATCTTGTTCTTATCTTATCTCATACAATTCCATCATGGTATGTTCTACGCATTTTCACTTACGATGATGCACACCCTTTGAGCTACCCCCAGTCGCACACTGTAGACATCCCCCAGTCTCTCAAGGACACCCTGCGCAAATTCCGGTTTGCACGTCGCAACCAGGGTAATGCAGCTTTGGTCGTGAAATGCAACAAGCAGAGCCTCATCATGGAGATGGTCGAGGAGTTTCCTGATATCAGCATCGAGGACCTCGTCGAAGGTGCCCATTTCTTTCACAGTCTTACGTGCCACTAATTCATTGGTTCGTCAGAACTTCCGGAGAACTCCCCGCGCTATGTCGTCCTCTCTTACGAGCTACATCATCCCGACGGCCGAAAGTCCTTTCCCCTGGTCCTTGTTAATTGGGCACCATCAACTAGCGAAATCAGCTTGATGACTCTCCATGCAAGCGCACTCATCGACTTTCAAACAACGGCAAGTGCTTCTACTTGTTTGCATGGCAAACCGGTCTCACCATTCTCAGGTTGATGTGGGCAGAGTGATCGAGGTTCGAGACGGGCCAGAGGGTTTGACCAGGGATATCATTAATACCAAACTACTCTCGTGAACGCACACGCCGCAATTGGGTTTCAGCCATCATTACACGCTATATTTGTAGTCATTCATGCAGCTACTTCGTCACCCCCCATGATTCCATTCGTCCGGTAGCCCTCTATAATTCCCCTGAGGACCCATGCATTCCCAAGCACATATACACAACTCCGCATCCAAAGCCCAAAAAAAACCCGCTCACCTAAAAATTCTAGCTTGTAGGCCTCTGCTAGCCACAACGCCTGCGCACCTATCCAGACTGATAAATATGCAACTCCCCTCCACGGGGATATGCGCAAAGAGGGCAGCAGCAGAGGGAGGAGGATGAGATACCACAGGAAATACTGTAGGGGATGAATGACTCCACCACAAGAAATTGTGATGAGTACGTACTTGAGAAGTGCATACTTTATTGAACAATACAAACACCACGGTTTGCACGAACCACGTAAAAGCAAGGTCTTCCCTCCTCCGGCCAAAAAGCAGACCCGTCCCGAGCACCAGTGTCATCTGTGGGATGAAGCTCATCAGCGGAGACCAGATGAGCTTTCTCCACAAGGGAAGCATGGTAGGTGCATGGTGGTGAGAAGGATAGGTAAGGTATGTGAGATAAAAGTACGGGGAAAAATTATGTCGGTGGTCCCGCCGGTTCACATGGTAGAGATAAGATTCGCAAACGAAAGGGTATCCCCATCTGTAGAGAATCCGTAAATTTCGATGCAGTCGATGAAAGGGAAACACTCACACAAGGTAGCAGAGCCCGCCTAACAAGCCAAAGGTCCCAGCACTCAATACTGCGAACCTCACCGTCCTCCAATTCACGATTTCTCGTGCATATCCTGCCCACCAACTCGGTCCGTTCGCCATCTCCTTTCCGTACGGAATCTTTTTCACCTGCCGATTCGTGCTTTCATTCCCTACCACTGCCAGACACCCCGCTCCATAAACAAACGGATATATTTTCCAATGCGTGCTGACCCCGAGCAACATAGCAGCGGCGTCCCACCTCCCGCTTAGCGCGCAATACAGCGTGAGAAGGACGAAGGACGCAAGAACGGACTCTGATGATCCGCGAGTGGATATTGTGAACACGAGCGGGTTCAGCAAGTGCAAAGACGTGTACAGTGTCGCAAGGGTTGGTATCGCCACGGGTGGTGAATTATTAACGGACTGATCCCTTGACTTGCTTCGCGAGCTCCCAGACGAGGTCACTACGTTTGGTAGAATAACAGAAACGAGAATCTTGTAGATCAGCACCCCGTTCAGTATATCGCATCCTGCAAACAAGTACTTGCCGAACGATGGGTGTACCCATTCATTCGGCCCGAGCAAGAGTGCCAGCAATGGCGTATAGCGAAAGGTCTCTCGCGCGTAGGGACTTCCCTCTCATTCAGTGTCCATAAATCCCATAAGAGAAGTCAAAGAACTCACTCGCCTACTCCAAGCCAGCGACCATACGGCCCCTTCGCTGCATTGTCCTCAGAATGAAGGAGGAAACGAGCAGCATCGCCGAAGACACGATAGTCGACGTCTGTGTATTTCAAGACAGAATGTGCGTCGTGCCATTCGCTGTAGAGGATGAGAGCAATACGCAGGACGGTGGATACGAGGAGGACAATCTGGAAGGTAGAGAAACTGAAGCGCATGGCATTCTTGTTCACTTCAACAAGGAAATAAATGTTGTAATTATGAAACGACGACGGTTCGGCAAGTACACGTCACACAATAAGACTAAGACTCTGCTTGTTTGACCAAGAAGCAGACCTGGTGTATTTTGTGGCGAAAACTAAGAAAATGGAGTAATCCTAAACCATAACAAACCCAGCAGGCCGAGGTACCATCATTTAAATCTGGAAGAGGACATGGAGATGTGAAAATACCGCACAAGGGAGGACTTACATATTGCGAGACCCAGCGGAAACCTTGCGTAAGAATTTAGCTAGTTAGCGGGATTGAATACAAGAAATGTTGGTCCCACCTTCACCGTACCCTTGCCTCTGCACCACTGAGCACATGAAGATTTCAATGGGTCGGATGTCAGTCAGAGGGACTTTCCCCTAGCCATATCTTCAGCTCAGATCACAGCTACCCAGAAACGTAAACGACATACCTTCCCAGTAGTCTGGTACAAACCCAAATGATGTCTTAATTCTTCCTCACTCACCGCACCCGGTGCGTCGATCTTATTGCCAAGGATAAGGAAGGGGACTTTAGAGAGCTGTTCAATGGAGAGGAGAGCATCGAGTTCGGCCTTCGATTCGGCGAAACGCTCGAAGTCGGCGCTGTCGACGAGGAAGACAATGCCGTCGACTTCCGGGAAATAGTCGCGCCAGAGACGACGCGCTGATAGAAACGTTTGAAGCTGTATAAACAGTGACAGAGGTGTGAAACTGACCCTGCTGATGTCCGCCAAGATCATACGTAGTGAACTTGACGTTACCAATCGCGAGTTCTTCAGAAGCTTTAAGCAGCAGTCATAAATACGCGTATATAGTCACAATATATTCGTTTTTACTTGGGTGAAGCGTTGGCTGCAGAGTCGCTAAGCGATCGTTTTTCAGCATGTGCAGCAATGTCTGAAGAGATGATAATAATAAGTGCCAGAAATATGTGTGCGAAACTCTCTCACTGTTTTGCCAGCGTTATCAAGACCGAGGAATAAAATTTTGGCATTCTTGTGCAATAATCCTGTGAGTCGTTAGTCATGGAACGAAAAAACAAGTCGGCTGGTGTTTAGCGCACCAAGCTGGGCAAGGACGTCCCAAAACCAGTTTAAGATGAACATGCTTAGGAAACTATTGAGGGAAAGTCTAAATGGGCCGGTGGTGTTGGCGGTGAGTATGACGGACTCGGACAACCCTGTCACACCTTGTCACACCACCATCCCACGTGACTTCAAGCTACAAATACCAAAACTTGAACTGTGTATGTGCTTGTAATTGTTATGGTACAATGTTAAGAAGGCGTTTAAGTTATCATCACCTGCAATCACTCGGCCGCTGATCATCTCTCTGGCCCTCCTGGCAAACCGTCGATATAGCTCGATACGATATCGAAAAAAGTCCACAGAAGTCCATGAGTTGTGATGCTACGCAATGCGCTGACACCGAGTCCTTGATACAATCGCCCTATACCAACGAGCACAGGTTTAGGCGCACTAGGATCAGGCCCTGAAAAGTACGCTTGAGTTAGGAAGGGATCAAAGAAGATTTAACAATGTAGTGTCACCTCGTACAAGACGATAAAACGTTTCCCAGACTCCTCTATATCGCTCTCCTGCCAAAGACCTCTGTTGGACCTTAGTTTTCACACTGCGTGGCCACGTCAGCCCATTCTCCGTTGTCTCGATGTTTCCACTTACACGTCAATCTGCTCAGAGCGTCAGCATCGGCTTTGTACATCGTTGAGAACATTCTTACAGGATAAATGAGAGCCCAAGACGTTACGCCAGCCAGTGATCCAGAAACAAACGGGACCAAAGAGGAATGTATCGGTAACCATGAAGGTGTTGGACCCTGCTCACCCGATCGTTGACGCCCCAATAGATGTCGCATACCGTCATACTCAAGAAAATAAAGCGCAGTCCCAGATGTATCTCGAACTAGTATATTGTCGTGAACTAGAGTGGAAGCAGGGGGGGAAGAGAGAGCTCACGCAAATGTAGCCGGAATCCAGTGTACAGACCAGCAATACCATTGGCTTTGAAGATATCTCTGACAGCCTCGAGAGTGCCCGGAGGCTTTACGAGATGAATTCCCTTGCTAGCAGCGATCGTGTACTCTAATTGCCGTCGAACCTGGTTAAGGTCAACAAACCTGTTGACTCCGGCATGATACTTGGAGGTAACAGACCTTGACGAGCTCAAAGGCTGATTCTTGGGTTAAATTGTCATCTCGCAATCCTAGCGAATCACTCACGAGCACAACCGAAGGATATCAAAGCCCCAGCCACAGCACCGCTTATTCCACCAGTAAGCGCGACGTCAGCAACATGATTCCGGCTCAGGTAATTGTTGTTACGAAAATATTCCTTTGTACGATTATAAATGGTGAAGGACGAAGCGCCTTCAAAATTTGTCTCAGCGAGTACTCGAGTGCGAAAATATGAACATGGAGTAAGACGTACGAACGAACGAAATGGTCGTCAGGGGAATCCATAGCCCACGGTAAAATCCAATGATCCCTTCCTCGCGATAGATGAGCGCAGCAAGTCGTGGCACAGTTATCGGCGTTTTCGTCGTTTGTAACCTCGACTTAAGGGAATCCAACTGGTGGCCCTAATATCAATCATACTCAATAGTAATGGAAACACCTGATCCTCACCGGGTAACCAGCAAACGTTGAGATATAACTGGCTGAAAGGGCACAAACAACTGCCTTGTTACCTGAATTCCGTGGTTAATGGATTCGTCCCTGTGTGGAAAAAAAAAATCTATACGTCGCAGAGCTTCGTGGAACGCAGCCGGGTCAAACAGAGGGTTGGATGATCTGTGAGAAGGTAAGCGAATTGACATTCACAGGATTTTTCATTGGCATTGGACCTTTGTCCATCCATAGAGCGCCTTTACTGGCCGGCCAACAGTCCAGGTTCGTGCGTTGCACGTAGTAAAAAACACTCCAGTGATGCAGCCAAGGTGTAGACGAGGTTGAGCGGGAAATTAGATGCCTACACCCCTGTGAAGTAGACTGTGGTCATTTGACCTTGGAAATTTGAAAGTTGTCGCTTCCCATTTTCGATTCTCGCTATCGACAAGCTTTCAGTTACGAAGCTTATGCTACGGTTCTACGCCGCTTTTTCTCTTGACAATACTACCATGCGCCAAGACGCCGCACTTTTCGATCGTGCCCAAAGAACTAGAAACCACCGATTCTTTTTTTTGCAGGCTTCTTTTTACCAAGTGGTAGCCGTCCACCATATGGCCCGGGCAGAATTTGTGTGCTCGTCATGCAAACCTGCGGCCCGTCGATCTCAGAATCCAAATCAGTTGACCATGTAGGTATTGATCCCTGCGATCGAGCGATGACTGGGATACTCTCGGGCTGTACCATTGCGGGCTGAAAAGTGCTGGAAGCCACTACCATCGGAGGTGAAGGCTTAACCATCATTCGGGCATGGGCCGCTCTTGATACTGTCCCCCTGGCGTGAGGCCTTGCGACGCGGTCCGGTTGAATGGGCCTATCGTATGGATCTTGAAATACAAAATTGTGTGGATCGGCACCGATCTCCCACTCTTCCAAAAGAAGTCGAACACCAAGAGAAGCCGGCCCTTCTTGTGAGGATGTACCCAGATCTCCGCCAACTCGCTTCGGGATTGGACGCAAATATCCAAATTGAATGGGAGGTGGTTCATCGTTGAGAGACAAAGCCTCTGTGGCCTGATACATCGTTTCAAGTGTGCCAGGATCTGGTGGTTTAGCAAACGCCTGAGGCGAGAAAATGAGCGCTGAAAGAGCCAAATCAAGAGTAAGTTGCTCTCGGGCTTGTGATTCTCTCCTCAGGATTCGAGGGTCTGGGTTTGAGTACTTTAGGTCATAACGATGCAAGTCATCAACGAAGGTGTGAGGGTCTTCTAAGTAGTCGATATGTTGCTTGAGAATGGGAAGAATGTCACAAAACCATGCAGCCTTCTTGGTAAGTGGGGTACAGGATATGCGTCCTTGTATCCAGGCGCGATAACCTCTTGTAGAATTGATAGCACATTGGGTCAGAAAGTCGGCTCTGGAACTGTGAGTGGGTTCCTCCCCAGAGCGAAATGCAATGTCAAATCTGTAATCGCTGATCAGACCAAATCGTGATGAAGAGAAAGTAAGCATTTACAAGGTCAACATGGAATCCGTTTGGCCATCTGATTCCTGCCAGAAAAGGGGTATTTTTTCAAGAAGTTCATATATTGCCTCTGGATCTCTTTCCTTTCCCCATTCGGGAGCACTCCAACCAAGAATAAACAATTCTGTCGGGTAGCATCAAAGCCGTTGTCCACGAAACAACTACACAATGCTTACTTTCGTAGGCTGCACGCAGATCCACTTCATTGACATCTCTTGCGCCTCGTGGACCAATAGTTGGACGCAAATTGGCTGACCGCATACATAATTCCTTGACGTCCTCCGACCACTCGAAATCTGGAGAGCTATGCCCAGCTACTGAGTCGTCGTCGTCGCGATTCACAGGCAAATAAAGGTCCGTGGAATGGATACTTCCTTGTTCGCACAATCGTAACAAGCGAAGTTTCGTCTTGTTGGGATCAGATGGATGTTGGCAAACAACATGGCCGGCGTTAGTTTCATTGTGACCTAGAACGGGGGGCAAAGCGTATGGTGAAAGGTTGGCCTGTATCAAACGGTCGTCTGATCTAGAAACATCGTAGACTGTCACTAGCCCATTTTTACGTGACGTCAAGAAGGTTAGAGGGGCTACCACAACGGAGACTGATGAGACTAGTTCCAAGGATGATTACACAGAATGTTTACTCATCAAGTTCACTGTCTGGATTCCTAGCGACCGATCGAAACGCCGGCCGTGCTTGAAACTGAGAAGAGGTTTTTGCGGAAATCGTTGGTCGACCCACAAAATCTCGGATGTCGTTGTGAGACGGAAGATATCATCGCTGCGGCGACTTTCAATGGAAGTGGTTATTCCATTTTGAACACAAAACAAATTTAGACAAGGGGTATTCATCTTCTGGAGTGTAAGGCTTAAGCAACGATCAGAAACTAGACGACGCACTCGGAAATCTAAAAGTTTCACAAGCCTGTTCGATGCCAAGAGACAACCATTGTGAGACTCTGTCGAAGCAAGCCTCCATAAACAACCTTCCAGCATGTCATCCGGTGTGATCTCAGATGTATGAACCAGGCGACTGGTTGCTTCCGAAGGATTAAATTACAACGATGATAACTTTTACGAATACGCTCACAGTTTGACCCCCCCAGCATTTAAGTCATAGTGGTAAACGCCTCCAAACTGGTTGACGAAGACGCCAGTCCCGGGATTGGAATAAGACAAATTTACGTCCGCCATTGGTCTGTTTCCAACATCTGAGGGGTGAAATTTTGCGATGTCGGCCAACTGCACACTCCAAGTTGATTTCGAAGAGCCGTTATAAATAGTCTTGACCTCAAAAATTGAAGTCGCAGTAAAGTCGCGGACAGCCAAGTATTCGGCTCCAGGTCGAACAAATACAAATGTCAATGCAGGCCCTGCATATTAACTTGATGTCGATCTTACTTTGCGGTGCAGTGTTCATTGAAGGGTCCACCGATGAATGGGAAGACACAATTTGTTGGATAGGTGTCTCAAACGTGCGAATGGCGATCCCGGAAGGCTTGAATACAGGCTGCCCTTCTTGGGTGAAGTTATATGGGGATATATCTAGAACAAAAGATAATCGACGTCTCATTACACCAGACGCAGCCAACACTCACTGAGATCCCGGTTTAGCTCGCCCATCGGGAAGGCCAAGAATGCGGAATGCCTTGAAGAAGAATCCTGGCAGTGAATTATTTCAAACAAGTTGCCCATGTGAGGGTTGAAAGCGTCGAGTTTGCGAGAAACTCGTGCATCCGCTGCTATTTCATCCCTGATTAGGTCCGACGTAATGTCAACGTCTGGGAGATGTGTTCGAAGGAAATTAGCCTGGAGAATAAATCTAAACAATGATATCTGGCACGAATGCAAATACGTACTCCTTGTTCCGAGCGCTGAGTTATCGTAGTATGAGGTAAACGCAGAGGTGGGGGCCGTGTAGCAGGGAAAACCTTCACCGATTTCCCACTTGAACAAAGGCGAATCCCTTCTTGACGGTAAATAAGGGACATTCGCACCAACATTCAGTTCACCTGTATTTGTCAAGATAGATATCCACTCCAACCGCGCCTCCCTCTCGCATAAAGTCAGGGATTCCAACATGCCGTGCTCAAGGTGCGGGTAATCCTCGATGCTTCCTGCTTCCTCGCCTGGTCCCCTTACGAGAATGGTGTCTTGGATTCTACAATCCACGGGCCAAGAATCCATTCCATCTGAAGCCTAGAATCGGTAATTTCAAGTTAGGATCACGTTTGGGCTCCCACGCCCCACTGGAAGTTCCAGTTATGAGGCCGCTGATGACAAGTGCGCTCGGGCAACGATCTTCCACTGTTCGCTGGAAATTTATCCATTTATCCACCATAAAAAACGCGGCGAGCGCGTCAAATCTAGAGACGGTCGCGAAATGGTCACCGAACTCCATACGAACAGGTTTAATAGCGCGTAAACGTGGTATGACTGCCATGTGGGATGACCACGGTGCGCGATACCCTGTGACAGTTCTGCAGGTGAATTCATTGTGTCTTTTGTATTTTATCCTGTTAAGAAGGTGCTGGAGTAGCTCGAAAATTGTCAAGTGACCGCAAATATCAAGACTATACGCAGAAATCATACAGAGTACCACGCAGTACAGGTGGCAGCATCGGACAGACCAGTTAAAACTACAACAAGGCAGATGCATGGACATTTCAGAAAAGCTCATGTTCCACCAAAACGAGTCGTCAAGGAATTCCCGGTGACTCCTGACGCACATGTACCTGTTGGTGTGTTGGCAAGCTTTTAACTTGCCTTGTCCACGTCGCCCTGACGCTTGACAGGAACTACTCTATCTGCAATTCATTTTGTGCCGGGACAATTTGTTGACGTGATAGCGAAATCGTGGGTAACTTCGTCACTCTGTGAACTCAGTCCTAACGTTCGGTTCAGAATTGGGAAAGGGTTCCAGGGACCGATGAAAAGATGGAATTTCAAGGGTTTAAAAGCTAGCCATGGTGTATCCATATCGCATCGATCTGGGGGTTCAATGGGGCAACACCAAGTACGGTTCAGTCGTAAACTTCATCGTGCTCTGTACATGCTAAAGTTTTGCAGGATCCTGGACGAATATGGCCAGGGAAAAAAATGGCTGGACGAATGGGTGGTGAGCGTACGACTGTGCAAAATCTGGCAGTTGTGCGCGTCGATACTACCCTGGATCTTATCTTCGTTCGCGGCGCTGTTCCTGGAGTTGATGACGCTCACGTGTTGGTCCGTGATGCGAAGAAGAAAATGGTTGCGCTTAGTATGGCCAATCATGCGAAAGGTTTGTATGAAAAAGTATTGCCAAAAGGTGTGGATGACTTGCCGTTTCCAGCGGGGACGAAGGAGTTGGCCAAGATACTACCACCCGTTATTGAGGCACCTTCTCATCGTATAAGCCCTTTCATTGCCCAAGAATAACTATACTGCATCTCATGTCAGAATCGTGCTGTGAGTTGGGATTGATTTGGAGTTTCATGCACCTGTCACTTCTCCCAGTGTGTTACACCTCGACATACTGACTCGTTCATGGACATCCAAAGCATTTGCCCATTGTAGTACCCTTGTTGACGATATCCATGATGAAGCTCAGTCATTGGACTGGGCCAAGTCATATGTTCATTGCAATCCCACGTCCCCAATTAGCTATAGGCGTCCTGTCGCTCTTCCTCAAGCCAACCTCGTACTAGTATCATTGAAATCCGCTCCAGTCTCTTGAGGAATAAAATGTCACAACCTGACATGAATGACCCAGAACGCTTACTGGTTCAAATCGCGTCGTACAACACTAATTTACAGGGAGATTATGGCCTACCACAGGACTTGGTGGACTGGCTGTCGCCTAGTCTTCAAGTCTCCAGCTTCCTCTCCAGGCAACGCCGAGCCCCTGATCTCGTTGCAGTAGGATTTCAGGAACTTTTACCTTTGCATTTAGGACGTGGGTCCATTTAGTAATAGCATTCTGATTGGGATACTAATTACGCCTACAGTTTCCGGTCTCTCCAACCCTGTGATTAACAGCAGAGATGTACATATTCTATCCCAAATAGAGGCGAATGCCCCGAACAAGGAACCGTACTCATTAGTCGCCAAAGTGGTTAATGTCGGTGTCGGTTTACTTGTGTATGCACAGGACAAAGGGATTGCACGTAGAGTCTCCGACGTCCAGACGCAGTGGGCGGGGTGTGGACCAGGGTATATGGGCAATAAAGGCGCTGTCGGTGTGAGATTCCGTGTTGCGAGCAATGAGGGTAACGTCGGTGAGATATTTACGTGAGCTTTCTGTCTTCTTAATCACGCCTAAGCTCATTCATGCCTACCTTGATAGCTTCGTCTGCGCACATTTGACAGCCCATGAGCACAACCTTGCCAACAGGATTGCAGATTACCATAATATCGTTGGCTGCTTAGTCTTTCCTCCACCACCTTCCAGCGAAGAGTCTTTTTCAACAACAATATACTCGACATCTCACCTCTTTTTTCTGGGGGACCTCAACTTCCGTCTCGCACTCCCTTCGTCACATCCTCTGTCCGATTTGGCCGGCCAGCCTGAGTTTGCGGATGCGTTGAAATCCGAAAGCAGCCGACAAGAGTTGAAGGAGTTTGATCAACTACTGGTGGAACGTCGCAAAGGCAACGTTTTTGTTGGCTTGCGCGAAGGCGAATTCTGGAAATTCAAATGCACATACAAGTATCGGCTCGGTGAAGTTGATAAATACAGGTACGCCGTTCCATCATTCATTATATCCTTGTCTTATGGTCTCCAAGTGCAAAACGGACGCCGTCATGGACTGATAGAATTATGTATGCCACACATACCGACTCACCGAATACCCCAGAGGAATGCCACATCACCAATTTATTGTACACGTCGATACCCTCTTACACCGCCTCTGATCACGTATGTAACCTCAATCCTTGTCATTGCCAGTTTCTCACTTACCATCTCAGAAACCTATTGTATGCCTTCTGCTTCTCCCAGCACCAAACCCGTCGTCAAGCACAGCTTCCCCACTCCTTCAACTTCCACCCACTTTCGATCCCCAGCCGGACCGTTGGGCTAAAGTCAAGCGATATAGCGGCCGTTTTCTTGACCGAGTCATTGGGTATACATGGTGGCTTCTTACATTTTTCGGCGTTGGGTCAGCGATCGTTGGTCTCTTCAGCTTCTTTCTGGGACTCGGTGCGTGGAAGTGGCGGCACTCATCAACCAGTGCCAATGCTTGAATATCATTCAGCTATCATTATGAGTCTTTGTTGTTTCGTATACAAAGTGTAAGAATTGTCGAGGCAGTTGGGTCGCTACCAAATTGTCAAAGCTCTACTGGCGGGAATATATAATGTTATAACTAGGTCAAATTGACTAGATATGTAGGGGAGGTCTGACACCGACAGCACCACAAGCCTCAAATGAGGAAGTGTGAGAGTTCTTTTACCTAGCCTGACGTTTTTCTGCGCTCACCGAATCACCTCGTCCTGTCTTGATCAATTGACGTCTAGGACGGGTACTGTCTAAAAGGTTTGCGACAAGAATTTCAAACTCAAAGATTTGCCTTTTTATACGAGCTCTCTATTTGGTCTTGTTGTGGTTTTACGATTCAGTGTCAACTTGTTTACAGAATGAAATGTGACGGAGAGCTCTATCGCGCTTGGACATAGTCATCAATCTTCAACAACAGGCAAACTGTCTCTGTTGATAGCTCCAAAGCACTTGTTGTGACCAATAATGGTTGGACAACGTCTTCCTCCAAGATGTTGGAAATCAGACCCTGACCGCCAAGCCTCAGCATTTGTCTTGAAAACGTATTGATCTGGGCCCACCTTTCTGACATTGATGCCTGCGTTTCTTTCACCCAAAGCATGGCGATTTCGAAGTTCCGTAACGATGGCGATGGGATTGAGACCAGCGTTTTCCGCCAGAGTGGTAGGTATCACTTCCAATGCATCGGCGTAAGCCTGAAAACAATATGCTTCCATCCCCTTGAGAGATTGAGCATATTGAGAAAGGAGGCGGGATACGTGGATTTCGGGTGCTCCGCCGCCACCAATTAGCGCACTGAGTTCAATTGAGTGAATTAAATACGATGAAAGGAGGTGTTGACATACCGCCTCTTGACGAGACACCTAACGACACACAAGGCATCATGCAAACTGCGCTCGCACTCCTCTACGACAAGGGAATTGCCTCCCGTCGCCAGTATGCTCACTGTCCGGCCACGGTTCTTCACTCCCGTAATTCGGACAACCTTTGCACCAGCCTGTGATGTTTCCTCAACCAGATCTGCATACCCAAGCTTATCCTCGGTGAAAGCATCTATATCCGCAATTGGTTTGCATCCAAAACTCTTCGAGAGAAACTCGATCTCGTCCCGCTCAACGTCCTTCACCACGAGGATATTGAGTCTTTTCAGGAAATTGAGGGATGTATCATCGACGGCATCGCGTAGAATCGATTTTTGGATCAAGAGAACATTGCAATTTGCCTTTTTGATCTTTTTGCAGATATTGAGAAGATATTGGCGTCCTTCCTTGATTACTTTGTCCATTTGTCGATAATCATTTATTACTACAGTGTTGTCCATCTGTGGAAGGAAATGTCAGCAATTTTTTGACAACTAATGTATGGGACTGACATCAGGTTTTGGCGCGCTCAACTGGAACTGAACGATAGCAATTTTGGCCTTCTCCATCCGCGTGGGTCCACCGGCGGCCACCACAACATTCTGATTGAGTACAACACCGTCTACAAGCTCAGTATCTTCGATCGTTCCACCAACTTTCTTCACCACGCGAATATCTCGGAGATCAACGTTCGTCGAGGTGGGTGTCACCAGACGTGTGACAGCAGCGACGGCGATAGGAGCTAATGTAGAAGAATATTGCGAGACAATCTATTCGTCGACGTCAGTTTACAGAGGAGGCGTTGCATGACACAAAAAGTACTTTGGAATTCAAGGACGTGCTAGCCGCACGCAATAAGCTGGGTCTATCGTTCAGATCAACGGGCGTTGATATTTCTGTAAGGAATTCGACTGCCTTGGTGGACGCTTTTAGGAATGCTTCGGCAATAATCGTTGGGTGCATCCCTTTTTGAAGCATTTTCTCTGCAGCACCGAGAAGGCTACCTGCAAGTACAACAACGGATGTTGTTCCATCGCCAGCTTCAACATCTTGTGCCGCAGACAAATCAACCAACTGTTCGAGCATTACTCATCTTGACATTGGGGAGATGATCTTAATACGCGCCATTTTTGCAGCAGGGTGTAACGCCTGAATATTTTTAAGGATCGTGGCACCATCGTTTGTAATGATAACTTCTCCTTTCGCGGTTTGTATCTGCACCAGGCGGATCTGATGATTTGCTTCAACAACTTGGTGAACCAACATACCATCTTGTCCATCCCCCTTGGCCCTAAGGAGGTCCGTACAGCATCACTAATTGCTGTCGACAGCAAAACAGATTGAGTTGGACTATGGAAGGCATGATACTGATAAAGACCAGCCTTTTGCAGCAATCATATTCGATAGCCGAAGTTCCATGGGTTTGCCCTACAGATAGCATTAATCGTGGATGCAGAGGGGGGTATTTGGATGAATACTCTGTCATTAAATGAAGCGTTGGCCCCCGACAAGTTCTTGGTAATGCCTTGCTGATTTGCTGCTGTCGCTGTCATTGTATGGATTTATTTCGAGGATATCGATGGGGATGAGGGTGGCGGAAGTTGCCGCTGTGTACGCGTAACTGGAATGTGCTCTCAGGTGCCTTGCTCTTGTATTGTCAACAAATCGACATGGATTTCGTAAGATTTCTTGACCATTTCTGCGTTGTTGGGGCTGATTCATGGTAATAGTTTGGTGACCAAGATCCAATGGGTGGCCCAGCGGGACTCTTCGCTCAACTTGCCCAGTATGTGGGATGTCATTTCGTGACGATCTAACATAGATTCATATCCTTTTCAGAGGATTCGGTGGAGGCTTTATTCCTCGCATGAGAATACCTCCCAGATCCTATGACGAATACCTCAAGGCCTACAGCGTAGCCATGTTGCCTGGCCGAGAACGAACGAACGTGTCTTATGGTGGAAAGAGTACGTGCCGTTTCCGCCTAACAAAACTTTGACTCATTTATGATGTTTATCCTGTAGTTATCATGCCTCCGTCTGCATTGGCAAACCTCACCAACCTCGATCTCGAATCTCCGTGGATGTTTCATTTACGCAACCCGTCCAATTCCGCAACGTCCACGCATGCTGGGGTACTAGAGTTTATTGCCGAGGAAGGTGTCGTACATTTGCCTTATTGGATGATGAAGACTTTGCGCCTCAACGAGGGTGATCCTATCCGCATCACCGGTACTGAGCTTCCCAAGGGGAAACTCGTCAAGCTGCAAGCACAATCTGTGCATTTCCTTGAAATTTCAGATCATAGAGCTGTGTATGCCACACTACAAATTATCAGCCTGCTCGTTATTAACAAATTGCGCAGATTGGAACAAGCTCTCCGCAACTTCTCTGCCTTGACCCAAGGCGACATCATAGAGATTTCCTACAACTCCATCATATTTGGCTTGCTTGTTATGGAAACCAGGCCCGGCGGCGAGGGAATAAGCGTTCTTGATACAGATCTCGAGGTTGATTTCGCACCCCCCGTCGGCTATGTGGAGCCTGAGCGCCCAAAAGCTGCCCTTCCCGCCACTATGGCATCCAAACTCAAGATCGATTTGAATTCTTCCTCTCCTGGATCGTCGCGTCCCCCATCGTCCGTGAGCGGAGGATTCGTCCCAGCAAATTCCAGTACGGCTGTTAGCAAGGGCGGCGATCAGTGGGAGAGCTTCAAGGGGAAAGGTGAAACATTAGGTGGAAGAAAGACCAAAGGGAAGGGGATCAGTCATAGAACGGTGGAGAAGGTACCTGAGGGCAGCAAAATAATCCGCACAGAGTGAGTCTGTCAGGTAAGTCTACCTAGATGAGTAATGCTAACAGACGGACAGTCAACATCGGATCGTGTCTAATAGTATGCTAGAGCCTGACGTCAAAATCCCTGCCCCTCTCAGCTTGCCTTTCGGTCAGCTCTTCTTTGGCTTCAATGTCGCTCCATACAATCCTCCCGCTAGCCCATCATCTCCCAGTCCAATGCTGACACCGCAACCTACGTCGTTTAGTGGATCCGGTCACACCCTTAGTGGCCGGGTTGCTCCCCTGACCAGTGCATCAGCGTCATCTGGGAAAGGAAAGGAGAAAGAAAAGGCTTCCTCGACCTCGACAACATGGAGTGCTGGACGTACACTTGCTTCGTCGTCTGGGTCTGTGCCTCGTAACTCTGATGGTCCAGTGGGTGCAGGTGGCGCAAGGGTGCCGAAACCTCCCCAAAGGAATGCACAGAAATCGCAGAAAAGTCCAAGGATACCGTCTCCCGATTGGGGAGTTGACGATGAAGATGTAATTATGGTTGAAAGCGACTAAAGATATAGGAGTGGAAGGTGGCCGTGTACTTCAGAAGCATGCAGGCGGTGACATCCGAACCTTTAGCACCTTTCACTACCAGCGAATGAAAATAGCGACATTCCGAGTAATATGCGCGTTGAGCGCTCAGCTCAATGTTGCACACAGATGAAATTAGAACTCGAGAGATATCCTTATAACATGACAACTCCAACACCCTTTCCAGCACTGATACCGCCTCGCCCCTCCATTCCTGCCAGAGGCGCTGTCCGCCAATTATACAGATAAAAATTGAGGAATCCATCTCCAGCTCCAAACTACCTTCATCAGCTAAATAACGTTGAAGGGAAAGACGAACAACCAACCTTGAGATCTTTAAGTATTGACACGTTGTCCATCAGTGTCAAGGCATTTAAAACGTCGAACTTGGCTTGCTGAGCAACAATGAGGGCATCTCCGATGAGGTATTCAAGTCGTTTCTTAAGGCGACCATTCACTTCCGCTCCATCCTCAAAGGCAACGTCCGTTGCGTAGTAAAACAAGTACGCAGCCTCGATGACGCCATGTCTTGTGTTATTGATTATTGTGGAGGGAAGCGAATAAAAGGAGAAAAAATCGGTAATTTTGTTGATTTCTGGGTTCTACGTGAAGGTTTCACCAAACTAATTTGAGATGGTTCGTCTACATAGTACTCACCTCAACGACATAAGCCCAAACAACTTGCCCCTTTCGGCGGTTGACGGTGTGGTCCTCCATTTCCGCCTCTCCTTTCCCGCTCAAAAAATGATGGCGTGCATCATCAAGCGTTATCTCCGGAGCCATATCGAACCGCTTCATATACCGTGTGAAGAGGGTGGTAACTTCTGGCAGGTCTTTCTCTTCCATCTCTCGCAGGCCATGTTGAGAAAAGTATGGCGTATCAGGTAATTTGTGTATTCGTATCATCCGCGCAAGAGTCATATTCCGTGGGACGTATGTAAACTTTACATCGACAAGCTTATGGATGTTGAGGGAACGATGGAAGTATCTGTGCGATCATCAGGACATGCCAAGGGATGAGTTAGATGGGTCCCTGACCTGCATGTTGAGACTGGAGTAGGCAAAACTAGTCCAGCAGTGTAAATCGCTTGAAAGACACCCTTGAGGTGACATCGTCTGGTGACTTCTTTAATCAAGACTGGTGCTAAGCGTTTGGAGCGCAGTTTCTTGTGAACACAGAGATAATTGATCTCGGCCGCTGTGAACACGCTGGCATTTCTTGAGACAACGGGTAAATGCAAAGTCACTGATACATACTTTCCTCGAACACGAAGGCTAATGGGCACACCAGAGATGAAAGCCACAAGTTTGTTGTTGGACTTAACACGCACGCCGATATGCCACTCTTGATGGTAGCCAGGTGGTTTCAGAGCCCTTCATAAGTTGTGAGAGGCAAAATTGGAGAGCGTATCACATCCGTGATTACATACCATTGAAAGAACTCGGCGCTATACTGGAAGCGGAGTGACGCATCGCCATCTTCGACATAGTTAAGGGAAAGAAGATCATGGACTTCCTTACTCTACAATCGAGAAAATATAAGAGAGCAGTGACCTATCAGAAAGTTCTTCACTTGTTTTGAGTCTCTGATATCTAGAGTGGACCATTCAAAGTCTGTCGGTAGAGCATATGGATCCTGGCGCACGTCCATTGATGGAGGCTCGATATACCCATCGTCAAGGGGGGGATCATCCCCTGTGTTTTGATTGGTTCCAATCACAACGAGTCTGAAATAATACTCACCTATCTGAGGAACAGGTTGCGTGCCCCAGAACTTTGAAAGGTTACTGTCAGTGAGGAATTGATGAGGAATTAAGGGAGTACCTTATGCTGGCCCATGCCATTCTGGTCAACCCCACCCTTCTTGCCCTTCAAAATATTTAAGACCATTTGTCCTACAAGTAATACACCGGCTGGGATTGCACTGCGGTTTCTGAGTAATGTTATTACGTAATTAATTACGCAGACCATTTGTGGAGTTAGATCTAGTCTCGTACCCAGACATTCATTTCTAAGCACGGAAGTAACCGATCGGAGTGTCAAATATTTTGACGCGTCGCGACTTATCTCCGTCCGACCTCATAGTCGGCTTGCGAGACTAGAGTTAGATCTGCATTATTATAAGCAGGAACCTGTATAGCGGACACAAAACAAACGTAATATTTCTTAGGAGGCATGACCGCCATTTTATTAAGTATAGTTTATGCGCAAAGATAGGCTGAAGGGCAACGTTGTAGCTGTAACGTTGATCTCACCTCCAGGATCAACAAGTTCGGAGACTTTCTTTTCTAGATTGGGACGAGTTGCTTCCTCAAGCTGAGGTGGCGCTTGGAAATATATCTGCTTGGTGGGTGTCGACAATGAAGGTTTCTTGATCTGACTAGTAGTGTCGAACTAGTGTCAATTCGGGAAAGAAAGATGAAAAGTAAGACGTACATGTCTTGCTTCTCTACCAACATCTCTATTAAGCGACTCACTGTCCAATCCCGGCCGATAGTGACTTCAAGAGATTCACCACCACAGACTGGACAGTCCTCCCGCTTTTCGTGTTCGAAAGTATACGAATACACACCATCGGTACCGATGAGCATGAAATAATTGTTCAGATAGGCAGCAGAACTTGTCGCAATCTTGAACGCTTCGTTGCAGCACGATGCTGACATAAAATGAGTAAAATATTTGGCACTGGACCAAAGTAAACGGTAACCTGAAATAATAGCATTCGTCGAAGCAATAGCGGGGATGATGTTCTTGACCACGCCTTGCGTAAGCGACCAAGTAACCCCTTCAATGTGGAATTCTTTCGCACGTGAGGCTGCGACATTGTACAACCAGCCAATGTGCTCTGGATCATCGGAATCCATCTTCTTCTCTAAAACCAGGTGTCAACAACAATGAGAGCATCCACACTCAGCAAGACAATTCACCACCGTGAACACGGGGCCATTCCAGTACCGATGCCCATTCTATACAATGTTCCGGGAGGCGTGGCGTATTAGCTATTGTGCAAATTGGGAAAGCAGTGGGTTTGTTTAACATATCGAGTGAACATTCATAGCAGGATGTGACGGTAGGGAGGATTACGCGAGCTTGACCTTTGAAGCCTGGGAAAGAATAAAGACATCGAGTCAAGGCTGTCGATTACACAGGAATCGGCCAAACCTTCTGTGCCCCCATCAATAAGTGGCTTCAAGCTCTCAGGATTCTCTGGATCAACGAGATTAACAAGCGTAGCATTTATCCATCGGCGAGCCTCCACTGAATCAAGTCCACAGATGACGAGGTTGAACTGCATATAATAGTCGTCGTCCTTGTCCTGAATCCTACCATAATAACTAAATGAATCGTGAGTATCTTCAGGTAAAATACCTGATAGTTAAACCCACGGGGTAACCCTGACTCCTGGGACCCGCTTCATGATAAAGTCCGCTGCAACAGTGGCTTTGGGTTGACCAACATCTTTCGGTCTGTGTACGATGGTTTGTGAAAGTCTCAAGAGTAGAAGATGCAACACACCGAAAGAGGAACTGTCGATTGAGATTACTGATATCAATCGTGTCCATATCAATAACATGAATATCCCGGAATCCAGACAACGCTAGATTAGCCAAAATCTCACAGCCCAATCCACCGGCGCCAATTACAAGAATTTTGCATTGTTCCCGAAGAAATCTTTTGACCTAGTGAATTCCTCTGAGTGAGACACTATTGGAGGATAGGAAAGCAGGCGCGAACCTCCGCTCCAGCCAAGAAAGACGCATCGGTGCGAGGACCTGGTCTGTCCAGAACTTGATCCACATGATAGTAACGATTAGGCCAGTCAGTGAATGTAGCACTCGAGTTTGTTTGCGAAGGAATTGAAGCCATTCTAAGGTCAACTTGAAGCTTGAAGTTGTAAGGTATTCGAAGTCAGCTGGACTCAGTTTTACGGTAACAGTATCTCACTGTTCAGAAATATGCTCACCAGATTGCCTAACTGGCTACCAGCTCTGCGGTCTGGTGTTTGCAAAAGGCACATCTCCAACACATTTCCAAAGAAATCCGATGCCCTTTTTGTGGTCTGTGCAGGCCCGTCCCGTATAGATTGTCAGTGCTGACTAGATATCACGCAGCACCGAGACACGCCTCACAACAATCCAAAGGTCACTACGTCGATCAAGCACTCTGATCTTCTTTCAAATACCCGTTCTTCTTAGATTCCATTTGAATTCACTGCCGAGAATCTACAGCGAGCTAAAGAAATTATCTCACATTATCCGCAACAATACAAGAAGGCAGCTGTCATTCCGCTTCTCGACCTTGGTCAAAGACAAAACAAGGGATGGACGAGTATCAGCGTCATGAATTATGTCGCCAATCTCCTCGAGCTACCACCCATGCGCGTGTACGAGGTTGCTACCTTTTACACGATGTTTAATCGGTGCGTCCGATGTCCTGCCACCTTGTTAATAGTCTCAGAACACCTTTAATGTTGGCCCTCTCAAGCGAGCCCATTGGTGCCAATTTTGTCCAAGTTTGCACTACTACCCCTTGCATGTTGTGTGGTTCTACCGAAATCATGCAGGCTGTTTGTGAACATCTTGGTGGTGTTAAACCTGGCGAGACTACCAAGGATGGCAAGTTCACTGTCGTTGAAGTCGAGTGTCAAGGGGCTTGCAGCAATGCACCGATGATGGTTGTCAATGATGATTTCTATGTAAGTCTTATTTTTCAACAAACCGTAGTGAAGGTTTTGATATTTTTCAGGAGGACTTGACACCAGAAACGACGAAAAAAATATTGGCTGCGTTCCAGAAGGGTGACAAGCCAAGCCCCGGTCCCCAGAGCGGTCGACAGACCAGTGAAAATTCTGCAGGCCTTACATCTCTTACGTCAAAGGTCCGTTTTTGTCTTTATCGCATTTTGCCAGCTGTCTTACCCTCGTCTAGCCGTATGGCCCTGGGGAGTTTTGTTCTCCAGAATTTCGCTAAAGTTGTTATTCTTTCAAAATTGAAATGGTGATCGTTCCTGGGTTCGTGAATCAATCATCTCCTTCCCCGTCGTCATAACCATGACCTCCTTCACCCCCCTCAGGCAACCTGTAGATCATATAGCTGAAAATGCATTGAGACAATATGTTAGACCTTAAACGCTGAACTTGACTCACTTGATTTCTTCCTTGAGGTCCTGGCAATAGCGGTCTGTACGAATTCAGGTAAAAATCTTCCTCAATAGCCGGAGGTACACACCCAATGGAAGATCGCAATGGTCCATTCCTAAGTCGAGAACTTGGTCAATCACAGAACCTTCGAGGACTCGAGTCACAAACCGAAAGGCATTTCAATCTCATCCGCGATACCTTCGATGCCCATGAATGTGAAGGCAACTACCGTTACAAGCGGTACCGTGCTCCACCCAAGGTCGTTGACCATAGTGAACGGAAGAGCGAAAAGGTAAAGGGTAACACATTGCTTCAAGTGAATGCCATCTAATGGTAAAAGTTGAGCGTGGCTTCTCATAAGAACATATAAATGCCGACAAGATATTGGTATAGGCGTGTTTGCAACTCGTTCCATGGCGGTCAGGTGATCGACCATGCCTTGAACACTGAATCATAATAACATTACACCGGGAGACTCAGAAAATAATGATACATACAGCTGACTCATTGCATTGGCACCTGCGTAAAATGGAAGTTCGGTTGGTTAACGTTAAGTCAGTCAAGGAAAAAGTATTATTACCGGCCGGCCCAACAGTCTCCATAAATCCGTCGCGTCTAAAATCAAATATGTATTTTGAAAGCTCATAGGCAATCCTGGTGTTTGTCAGTCTATCTACACCAGGAGTAATAATGACTTCACGCACCCCAGCGGGAAGGGTAAAGACATTTGATCTGCGAAGGGAAGGTCTACGTTGGGATTAGAGTTGGACAAGAGTGGGGTGTTCTGAGAAGACATGTTTTGTTTGCTACGCTTCACCTTGACACGCTTCGTCGCATCAGGGGACGAGCGGCCGCTTTGGTCACTCTCTCGACTCCCAGCTTTCGAGCTGTCTCTGGTTGCATCGTATGTCTTTTGAGTACTGTCGTTCATTTGCTCAACACGCAGAAAGGACGTAGGCAGGACGTCCTTATAATCCTCCCAGTGTGTTCCGTCCTCGCCCCGAAGATAGTGTTTGACTGCATAGGCGAATGAAAGACAAAGCCGTAAGGCGTCAATCTTTCTGCGACGAAGATGACTTTCGGACAACTCGGTAGTCGGTGTTTTGCCTTTAGCATGAGGAGGCTGCTCAGTCGTTGGAGGTAAGGCAACGTTGACCCATATCAGACGAGCAAGATTGCGGATCTGATCACCATCAAAGAATTGATAAAGTTTTCGAAAGCGATAAGGGACAAACATTAGATGTCATGGCAGCAAAGGACTTTCTTCCTTCCCAATAACGGTCATAGGAAGTCCTTTATAAATTGGTGAGAATCTAGCTTGTCCACGGTAGAAATGGTTACGCACCCATTTCTATTCGCAGCCAGCACTCATTTAATAAGATCACCACTTGTCAAAAGAACCTACCTGAACACCAGAATGAGTCCAACCTACAGTAAGATTATGAAATTATGACATTCTGGACGTGATTCGAACACTTACAACTACAGAAAGAAGAGGCACAACCGAATTCGTCAATACAATGACTTTTCCTTCCTTCCAAGCATAACAAACAAGGGCGGCGAATATCGTCACAGTCATTACTGGCCCGAAGATGCGGTAGACGACCTGCACAAAGTAATGAACCAATTGAGCTAGTTTGGACGGAGTTTTGGACATACGCTGCCTTTGAGTCGAAAAACATCTGGGAGCCAGGAATACTGTGGGCAAGTATTAGAATACATTCACTTCGTGCCATCCGTCCAACCATGAGCACTCAGTACTCAGCACTGACTTTACGTAGATGCTTCCTACGGATTCTGGGCTGATGAAAAGTCAATATTGGGCTCCGTTTTCTAGAAAAGCACTATACCGTCAAAGTCGGGATGAAGCTGAAAGAAGACTTCATCGACCGTCTGGACATTGTTAACTTACTTGCACAGAGTCAATGAAGCGATTTCTGAAAGCACCAAGAAAGTACCCACCCCACAGACGTGGGAAATCACCAGGTAGTAGACTAGACTACAAACGGGTTATATGAGGCCTAGGCTTCGTTGGAGTCCGAGTAAAGGCACTCTCGCCCTTCAAATTCAAAAATTCACCTGTAAGTAACTTGAAAGTTACTGTACGTGGCACTCTTCATTCTGGAATCCCTGACCTTGACTGGGCGACCTATGCAAAGTCTCATATTCTCAGTCCATGACAGCTGTTCTACATTTCAGTGGTCAAAAACATTTCCGACATCGTCTCGTGTTGTCCATTTTGAGTGGAAAATCAGTCCGGATTGACAAGCTACGATCAGAGGACAAGAATCCAGGTCTCCAGGGTAAGTTTTCGTATGCCGAACTAACAGAAATCCTAACATTACTATAGACTTCGAAATCAGTCTACTGCGCCTGCTTGAAAAAGTGACCAATGGCACGGTCATCGAAATTTCTGTTACTGGTGAAGCATGAAATTTATTCTCATTTATATTTGGCTCAAGGACCACGCAGGTACGGCGATTCTGCTTAAGCCAGGAATAATTTTAGGCGGATCTCTCTCTCATGAGTGTCCTTTATCTCGCTCTGTTGGATACTATCTTGAGCCAATAGCTATGCTGGCACCGTTCGCAAAAAAGCCTTTTGAACTCACCCTTCATGGAATCACCACTGACGACAAGGATCTCTCAGTGAGACATATTCCGTGTGTTGGTCTTGGATGTGACCCAAGTAATTATCTAGGTGGATTTGATTAGGACGGTGACTCTGCCCCACCTGCAACTATTTGGTATCTCCGATGGCCTCGAACTTCGGGTCGGTGCTTTGCTTTGAATGGCAGTCGCAACTTTTCAAGCATACTTTAGATCAAAAAACGCGGCGCTTCACCATTAGGTGGTGGTGAAGTCCAATTTCTTTGTCCAATTGTCAAACAGGTCAAGACGCTCAACTTCGTCGAACCAGGAAAAGTCAAACGGATCAGAGGCATCGCGTGTGTAGAACTTCTTCCTTTCAGACGTAGCATTCACAAAGGAAATTGCATAGTCATGCCGTCCGTGTCAGCCCTCAGATTTCGAATCGAATGATCGAGGTATCACGCTCGGTGCTAAACCGCTACATACCCGACATTTACCTCTACTCCGACGTCTACAAGGGCGAGGACAGCGGAAAGTTCGTACTTCTGTTCATAAGCCCTGATGCTAATATATTGAGCTACAGACCTACAGGTCGCCAGGTTATGCCCTCAGTCTCCTTGCTGAAACTACAACGACAGCAATACATTGCTCGGAAGCAGTTTCACAACCAGGTGTGGCACCAGAAGATATAGCAATGACAGCAACGCGTGCTCTCTTACGTGAAATAAGTAATGGCGGATGTGTAGACAGCAAGCACCAGATACTCGTTCTATTATTGATGGTCCTCGGCAGCGAGGACGTCGGTCGCTGTAGGATGGGAGAGCCCACGGCGCGAACGTGAGTCTCTGCGTCTCTAGTCACGTCGCACGTTTACTTACCACGATCATCTGCAGCATACAATTCTTGCGGGACGTGCAAAGGTTTTTCGGGATATCCTTCAAAATAGTTTCAGCAGATCCATTAGATTCGTCGTCCCAGTTACTTTTTTCATGTTATGGCAGTGGCTACGTTAATGCGAATAGAGCAATGGCTTAGCTACTTCGAAGTCGTTCCCGTCACCTCATTGAGTGGTATGTTCAGGTGCTCGCCGCTTGTCATTGGCTGTGAATATAAAACATCGAAAACTCAATGGTTATAATAGCGTTCTTATTACAGTAATCTAATCATCTGTGAATGATTGATACTCTCCCAAAATCACCATTCTCTGTCCCACCGCCAATAGCAATGAGCCATTGTTGGAGCAAAGGCCACCCAGCTTCAAATCTTGTAGCCAACTCGTCCGTATGATGTTCTCCGTCAAGCAACGGTAAAAGTTCTGGGGGATATGGTACAGTCGAGACTGGCGAAGCTGTTTGAATAACAGACGAATGTGAAGATGATCTTGAAGGTCTTATTCGAGGTGGATGTTGAATTATTGTTGAGGAGGACTTGCGTGCAAGTTGAGTACTAAGTGTCGCCAAGGACTGCGAAGGTGGACTAGGGGAAGTTAAAGAATGTCTTCGAGAGTTTGAACCTCCTCGACTACTGTTTTCGTGCGACTCTTCGCGAACATGATGCACCCAGGCGCTCGAAACAGGCGATACTCCGGATTTTTGAAGATCCTTGCTACGTACTTGCTCTAGAACCGTTTCGGCGATGCTGGTTCTTCGTGAGCTTTGGGATGTAAATGTACCATCCTTTGTAGTCGATGCTCTGGCCAGCTCGGTGTCGCCGAAAGCGAGAGGTGTCGTGATTTGCTGAGTTTGGAAATGGAGCCGATCGGTATTCGTTTCTATTGGCTGGGGAGAAGCCACAACGTTGAACTGATTTCCCCCTGTTGCCCCAACTAGCAAATCATCCGAAGGCTTGGCTTGAAGACGATGCTCAGGAAGAAGCACAGGCCAACGATGCACCCTACGAAGAAACCCCTTGCAGAAAAGTAGTACGACAATGAGTAATCCGGTTGGAAGGGAGCAAGTATTTACTTTGATAACGCCAAAGCTCGTGAAGCGCCTTACGTCCACGCCTAAATTGTAGACCTCAAAGTTGTCCATCCATTCAAAAACCGTCAAACCCGGTTTTAGGCGAGAATACAAGTGTAGCAGTTTCGGCCAATCAGGGATCTCTCTTCCTACAGATAGTTCCAGCATGCTGTTGATACAGGTGAGAGCGCTACATACCTGGTTTAGTAACATAAAGCCCGCATTCTTCTCGTACATGGGCTTCATCTGCAAGCCATTGAATACTCTTACGAAGCGTATACATGTTCGAATACTGAAATATGTCAATTGTCATTATCACTTGGTAATATCTATTGCAACGAGGTGAGCGTGCATTTGAAAAGACACTATTCAAAAGACATACAGTAGATGTGAAATGGCTTGACGAGTGAGATCCAAATCGCAGTCAGCAAGGTGAGCGATTCGACTGACATGGTTCGTCCCATCAATAAATTGACAGACCTGTCGCGACACGCATTAGAACTAATCGGCGAGATAAGGTCTGGGCACACCTTCACCAGAGTAAGATCCCAATTCGCTTCTATTCTACTCTTGAGATTGATGAGGGCGAGTGGGACCATCCAATCCTTCACAGCAGGAGGATTAGGATAAAATGGAAATATTTTCAGTTCAATGGAGTTGAATTGATCGATAGGAATATGAGTTTCAGAATAAGAATTCAGATCTTCATATAACTGCTCCAGAATGGCGTGTACGGCTGAAGAGGTGGTCGGAGAAGACAAAAAGGCAGATTCTTCCTACAAAGGGCATATCATCATGAAATGATACCATCGGAAAGCCGGACGTACCTCACAGGCCGAAAGCACACGGCTAACTTTGCGTACGATGGGCTCATAACAGCTCAAGTCCGCTGAACGTTCGAATACAAAGCACAGGTTATATCTGAAATAGATTCGCTTGTAGTTTCCTCTCAACTTGACTGGGAACCCGATAATCCGATACTTTCCAGCCGCACAAATTACGAGCCTGCCACATAAGGCGCTCCGCGGAATGATATAGTTCGATATTTCGTGAAAATTGAATAATACTCGGTTCGATTCGGCGGAACGCTTTTGTGGTGACGGAAAACTGCGCGATGTAGTTCGCTTGTGCAGGGAGACCTCAGAGGCGTTCCGTGGACTTGGAAGATTAAAATCAATGTCGGATGAAGGGGTGGATTGCAGAGGAGAAGGAGGGACAGAGCCAAGAGGACCAGGGGGAGGTAGTACACCGATTAGACCTTCCGGGACTTGGTAGATGATCTTTGGCCCCTTTTCCACGTCAAACACAGCGTAAAATACAGATTGGATGCGTGGTAAAAATGAGTCGCCGTCAGAGGACATAAGTGCTGGTGGTGAGCGCTGTGTGAAGGGCAGACCAGTTTGTTCCTGTCACCGTATTACTCCTTCATGGTCACAATACTTCCCGCTGGTTTCCATGCATTTCCTCTCCCAATTGCGCAGTTGTCTTTGGCTGCGGTATTGAAATGCGGCCAGTCTTTTCGTTGGTCTACGTTTCCCCTCTCAGCCAGTCCCGCATCCCCAGAAGAACACGAATATAGGCTTTGTTTGCGGGATCGCGTTGTATGCTTGCGCCAGTCTTCTGACATGCTTTTCTACCAATCAGTCTTTCCAGAGGCTTCAGTTTCGCCAACTATTGAGGCTGTGAAGGAGGCAGAAACGTTAAACTTTCTCAAAGACTATTTCCAACTCGACATTGATTTGGCTAGTCTATACGAACAATGGGGTGCCCGGGATCCAGTGTTCAATAGCTTTAGGTCCAGATTTGGCGGGATAAGAGTACTGAGACAGGATCCTTGGGAGAGTCTAGTTTCGTGAGTGGCCGTCGTTCTTTCCCCTGTCCTCCTGTCAATATTTCCGCTCAAATGGTCAAATAGTTTCATTTGCTCCTCCAATAATAACATTTCTCGTATCACCAAGATGGTTCAATCACTCTGCAAGCAATACTCTCCTGCTTTGCTCTCTTTACCTGATCCTTCGGTATATTTGAACAGCCCAGACGAAAGTAGAGTTCAGACGTATCACCCTTTCCCTCAACCATCGGTTTTGTCGGCTCCCGAGGTCGACTCCACACTTCGTTCTCTGGGGTTCGGATACCGTGCAAAATTTATACAGCGGACTGCCAAGATGCTCGTTGATACGCATGGTTATGCAGACGCTTTACATGATCCTTCTGAAAAATGGCTTATGACTCTGAGGGATTTGAGTACTGCCGAAGCGAGGAAGGAACTCCTCAACTTCATCGGGGTCGGTCGCAAAGTCGCAGACTGCGTGTTATTAATGAGCTTGGACAAGGTTTGAGCAATATCTCAAATATCTCTCTAGCACCTCAATGGCTCCCTTGACAGAGAGAAGTCGTTCCGGTCGATACTCATATTCTTCAGGTTGCAGTCAAACATTATGGCCTGTGTGCACCTGCCAGAGCCAACATGACTCCGGAGCTTTACGAAAAAGTGAATACAAGACTCGTTGGCGTATGGGGAGACTTCGCAGGCTGGGCGCACGCCGTAAGTCACGCCGGATCTGGAACTGACTTCAAGTTGACTTGTTTATGAATTGGTCATAGGTACTTTTCACTGCAGACCTGAAGTCTTTCTCGGGCTATGGGCTTCCATTGCCCTCACCACCAAGAATTACTGCAGCAAAGCGACGGGGTGGGGTTCGGCCCAAAACACCAGACGTCACATTCCCAATACCTCCTTGCTTGCCTCCTGAACATGGGATAGACCCTAGAGTTGTCCCTCCAGGTTTGGTTCGCGCCCGGAGCCAAGGCGAAGCCAAAAGCCACGTTTCGAGGGGCACCGATATTAACGACATCTCGTCCTTCGACAACACAAGTTTAGCAGATAGAGTGAAAAGACGAAGACGGATGGCAAATTGACTGCGCGTGAGCTAGATACTTAAGAAATTTTATTGACGCAATTATATCAGTCGCAATCTTCAGCTCCACGGCTGTGGCTGGGTCGTGCTATATACAGTTAGAGGTCCTTCAGGAAATATACGACAGTCGACGTTCTTCAGAAAACCACGTAACTCCAATGAGGAGTCATAGGTGTCCCGTCGATTTATGTGATATTGATCATTGACCGCCTCCATGTAGACGTCAAGGTGTCCGCCTTGAGGACGACCCCAGCGGCAGCTCTTCTCACTTTAGAATCTTGGGTCCCACCACCAGGAAGTCGTACCCCCTTCTCTAGCAGGGAAAATACTCGGCCCGCCCACTCACCAGTCCCAAGTAGTAACGTGGTATGATCGAGGCCGATTGATCGTCCTCCATCGACCTCAAGACATCCATCGAGAACGATGAGGGCTAATTCCAATGCCGCTGTGAGAACTGACGCTTCCTTACTCTTGGTTTCGTTGTCTCCATCATCTGACCCGTGGTCTTCGCCATCCTGTTGTGAGACAGGTCGCGTTCCCAATGTGACTGCCAGTTCCAATGCATCCGGCGCCACGACCGCCAACCACTCAGGAGCGTTTCGAGCAGCATGTACAAGAAGGGCAAGTGTGGCTAGGAACTGTGCCAATACCATCGGGTTGAGAATCAGACCAGTACCAGCCCCACGGTATTGGTGCAGCGTCTCCTGATGGGCAGTTCGTTCCTCCCGTGTTTGTTCATCCCTGAGGAACAACCAGAACCGGTTAATGAGGGGAGCTATAAAGAATTCTGCAGCAACTTCTGTGAAGGTCGTTTCCATCGGCGAACGGGACTTTATGATCGTGACAGAGACAGCCGTCTGCGTCAATTCGGTAACTTTGGCTGGCTTGCGAATTCGAAGTCGCCGCTCTCGAACAAGCTCAGGCACTTGATCAGCGTTGGCATTTTTGACTCCCTCGATCATTTCAAGACTGATGTTATCCAGCATGTGCTGTACGACATTGTCCTGATTGCCTGCCGCGATGTATTTCTTGTGCTGCTCAGCAGGCAGGGTTTTGCTCGGGAAAGAGATGCGAGCGGTTGGAATGGGTGGAACCAGTGAAGGCGGGAGGGGAAGGGAAGCCAACTCACGTGCACCCAATGCCAGAGCGTTGAGTATTACGTAGCGTTGGTTTGTTGAGTACTGGTTCTTGAAAAATTCTTCTATGAGGGAGCTGCGAAAATGCAGAGCGTCAAAATCATCCCATATCTCCGACAAAGCGGCTGTGCTCACGGCGCAGCTTTCCTTGGGCAGCAAACGACAAGGGCATTCACTGCACTTTGTCGCTTAACTTCGAAATCCGATAGATCATAGTTGTCTTGCAATCCAACAAAACCATAGACCAAATTAACAGCATTCTCCTCTGCACCGAAACCCAAGTCAGGTGATGGAGGCCAAAAATAAGCCGCAATAGCCCACCAAGCTCCGTTCCATAGTTTTTCTTTTTTCTGATCAACTCCTCGGCACAATTAATGGCCATCTCGATTTTGCTAGCCTCTTGATTTGCGTCATTCGCTTTCAGTCCACCAGTGCTCCGTACCATCTCACCCAGTTGTGAAAGATAGACGGGCCGAGGCGTTCCTTTGACACCAACTGCAAGTGTAGGGTCTTTCTCGATCTCGTCAAGTTCGGAAGGAGTCGGCGAGGCTGATCGAGAGGATACTGGAGACGCATAGCCAGTCAAGGAATCATCAGAGTCATTGCCCGAAGCTGCTTCAGTCGATACGGGCTCAGACTGCTTGGGTTGAGCTGCTACATCTGCTGCAAGTGGCGTTTCACCGTCTCCACGAATGTCCTCGTGTTCTTGAACGTCAAGAATTGCATCCACATCTCGAGCTTTTATCAACTCCCGGAGTTCCCTCGCCCATGGTTTGCCAGAATCATCTCCTTCCCATTCACCAAAATCCAGTTTTTTACCGGCACGTTGTGCGACAACTTCCGCAACCAACATTCCGCAGTGCCGGACTGAATTGTCCAGGTGACTGATGTACATCCCAACTCCCGAGATGAAAGCAGGTGAAAGCGCAAGGGAATCGTGTTCTGGAGACGAGGGGGGAAGGTATGAAGCTGTAATCAAAAGCAAGGAAGTAATATCTGGAATGGTATCAGCGGGTTGCGGAGTGAAAAAAGAAAAATCAAGTGAACGGACAATGATGTCGACCGAGTAGAGAATGCTTGATGTGCTCAGGAGAGCACCACATGTCGACCACCTTGGCCAGCAGGAGGGCAAGAGCTTTGAAAAGAGCAGTTAGGTGGAGTGGTAAAAAAATCCTGGCCTCTTCTCTCACCATCGTTGGCAACATTATCTTCATCGCAACCCGAGACCCAACAGGCAAATACACGGCCGTGACCTTCACTCCATTCACGATTTAACAATAAACCGGAAACGCATTCCCACAATTCCTCGTTTTCAACACTCAGCGGCCCAACCAATCGACGAAGACAACAGGCTTCTCGTTTTACTAGTGCCCTTTGTGACTGCAAGGGGTCCAGGCCCGAGGCCAACTGAGACAGAGACGAAAACAATGAGGTGAGTATCGCTTGCAGTGTAAATGTGGAGGGTAGAGACAGGAAAAGGTTCGACCAATAAGCTGAGTACGATTCATGACTTTCCGCCTGGAACCGGGTACGAATCGTTGGCAGGTTAATCTCAAAGAAGGACGGCTGGGACCGCGACGTCGGGCGAGCAGATGGGAACACACCGAGATGCACGAGCCTGGTTAGGAGGGCAACCACAGATGCAACATTATCTGAGAAACGTGGATATGAAGGAAATCGAACTCATAAATTAAATTAAAATTCTCCGAAAGAAAGGAGACATACCGCTAGATGGATTGCACGATAAAGAAAATATCAAACATTCGCAACGTACGCTGAGATTGTTGAAATACGTGGCGTGCTCCAACAACAACGGAATGTCCGATTTTCCCCCAAGGGAATTGGCGATCTTCGCTGGAACAGTCACTACGCTGCGTATGCAGTCTTCCCAGGTTATGGATTTCCGTGGAGTGCTTTGAATGCGACTTGAGAATACTGCCGCGTGCAATCTGTCGATGGGATATTCCTTCGTGAGGCGCGCCAGCAAATGTACCGAATAGTCAGTAAGAGGAAGTGAGAGTATACTGGAATATGCCAGCGAGGTAACCTCGCCAGCCGCTGGAGAGGCGAAGGAGAAGGCATCCGGACAGAAATACTGTTCGACCAGCGTAATAGCATCTTCCTCGACCAGCACGTCATGCCAAGTTGGAACTACATGCTCCAGTACAGTTTGCTGTAGAGTTGCGATGTTTTTGGCGAGAACGAAAGCACCATCCGGTAAGGGGTTGGTATTACACCTCCTGAATTTAGGCGGAAGCAAGCCCAAGCAGCCAAGAGGACTGGTGAGCAGCGACAGGAGAGTTGAAACGTCGAGTACGGGTAATCGAAGGCGACTTATCACTTCTCTTACAGGTGCATGAACGTCTTCCAAAAAATCGGTAGCCATACGTTGGTTAGGGTTACCAGTAATACATATAAGTAGCAAGTACATACATTCGTACATGTGTGTTAGTACAGAAGGTGGAAATAAAGAGCAGCCCGGATACCAGGCACTCAGGAGGGAGCGTCCAGTACGAGTAACAACAGTAGCCAAAATTGCATACGAACTCGATGAGCAGTCTCACTTGGCCGCTTGCCTCGAAGCAGGCTTTCCTTTGGAAACGGGTTTTCCTTTGGCTGCTGCAGTTGCTCGGGTCTTGGTCGTCCCTGATTTAGATCGGGGTTTGGTCGCAGCCTTCTTAGCTTTGTCTGCAGCAGACCCGCCGGTGACCGCCTGTTTAGAACAGGAATAAGCCTTATGTTCGACAGCAGTTCCTGAAACCTGCGAGTTCAAAACCCCAAGCCTTACCTTCTTGGCTGCTCCCTTCTTGGTAGCAGTGGTCTTCTTTGGTGGGGAAGCTTTCTTGGTAGCTGCTGTCTTTTTCGCGGAGGAAGACTTGCTCAAGGCGGCCTTCTTCGCTCCAGATGTGTACTTCTTCGTGACGGGTGCTGACTTGGAAGCAGAGGCGCGACTAGCCTTCGGTGCAGATGTTGGGGTAGGTTGTGTGTTGGCTTTGGATTTGGCGACTGTACGGGTGGAAGAAAGCTTCTTTGATGTTGTTGACGTCTTTGCAGGGGCGGTTTTTGCAGCAGGCTTCTTGGGAGCTGGAGTGGTGTTCTGTTCCGTATTGACAGACAGGGGTGGAGAGGGGGACATGAGTAAGTCAGAGCAATCATAGGTGGCGAACGACGACCAACCTCTTTAGCGGCATCAGAGCGAACTTTGGGAGCAAGCTTGATCTTTCCTGATGGGCCTGGGTCATGTTAGGTGGATGAGTCATTCGAACAAAATGAAAGGGGGGGGTTACCTTTGGGAAGAACGAATGTGCCTTTCTCGGCTCCGTGCGTGATGGCCCGGTTGAGTTGGCTGGCAGCTGTCGCATTGATTTCGAGTTGGTACCTCTCCTCGACGAACTGAGTGTGCCGTGCGATTGTGAGCTATAGGGAGGGACGTTTGAGTGAGAATCAGACCGAACCTTCTTTATGGTAGGCCGTGAAACCCCTGCACGAGCGTCATTTGGGTGGGCCACGATACATTCCTGTGACAGATAAGAATGGGAACCGTCAGCGAGACACAGGATTAAGTTGATAGACGTTGATAAACCAATAGAAACCTTTATCATATCGACCCAGCTGGGGTGAGAGGTCGTGTGTCCTTTGGCAGCTGTCCCAGTGCTCTTGGCCGTTGCTTTGGTCGATGATTTTTTAGTAGCTGTGCCAGCCATTGTGGAAGATAGGGTTGGAAACAAGCAAGAACGAGGAGGGGGTAACCGAATTGGAGGGTCCAAAAGACGGGCAAGTGGAGGCGGGGAACTAAAGAACTAAACGAAGTTCCAGTCATCTAGACTACCACCCTATGTTTGTCACGTGTCTGCGCACGGACATCCAGAGTTATGGACATGAAATAGTGCGCTGTGTGTTCTCTTGCCCGACATCCAAGGTATTGGAGAGGATGAATAAGGGGAAAGGAATATGTTTAGAAATCCCGATTTCTGCGCAAGACATGTAGTACATGAACGGAATGACATTTTAATGCACAGACATCAAGACTGTACCGTTTTTTTAATTGCGATACCAAAGTCGCAGTGCTTAATTTCCCTCGCGGTAAGACTTGTCCTTGTCGCGGTCGTCGATGTCCCAGATGTAAAGCCGCTTGCCACGATGAAGGAGGATGCAAAGAAGTGAGAGGCCGGACCCCCGATAAGCCCCATCTGAATCGGACTCCGGTTCCAGCTCCCGCAAAAGTGCCAGCAAGCGTGTGTAAAAACCACACTCAACGGACTCCACGTTGAGCGGGACCTTGGAGGACAACACAACACAAGACCTCACGAACCGAGATGGCTTTCAATGTTACAGATTATCTGGCTACAGACGATCTGACCATTCTCCTTGGCGTCATCGCGGCAACTATTCTTATCTTGCGCAATCTGTATAAACCCCAGCCTCTCGTTCACCCCGTCCTACTTGGCAGGCAGAGCGATGTCACGAGAGTCAGACATCCAGGCGAAAGTGCCGTGTACAGGAACTATAGCACCGGTATGATGGGTAGGGTGTGTATTATTTCCACTGCTTACCTGTTCCAGATATTCATTCTCTCTGGCAGTTTCCATCGAGGCCCAGCAAGGAGATCCACCTCTTGTCTGATCTTGTCACCTCTGATATTCGCCGGACACTTTGGTCAACCAAGGTGTGTTTGCCCAGTCAGTGTAGTGGCTGGCAACTGAACTGACTACGTTAATATCAGATTACCAACGTTCAACTCCAACAGCGGGCCTCAGCGTTCGGCTCTGGGCTTGTGCGTGTTGCGAATTTGGTGCCAAACGAATCCAGTGTTCTACTGTTGCTCAATGATGGCATTGGTATGTTGCAGCCTTCCTCCCCTTCCCAAGGAGATGCCTTATTATTTATTATTGCCGCAGAATTCCTCATTGCCGACATTGCCCTTGCGGCACTCTCTGTTCCATCTGCGACCATCTCATCTGTCGCATTGCTTACGCCTTATCTGGAAGCTCACCCGCCCACTGCTATTATCACGCATACAACCTTCCTGCCAAAACTTCTCGAGCTTATGGACCATTCACACGGAAGTGACCGTCACACTTTCATCGTCGTCGGTGAATCCATCAACTTGGACAACCTAGCGAAGCGAAGGAATGTTTTTCGGTGGACCGACATCGAGAAACAAGGGCACGAAACCGAAAACTTGCCCACCCCGACCGCCAGTAAGTTTAATAATACACTAGCATCCTCGTCATGTCATGTTCGCATAGGCTCTAGCGATGTGTTCACTGTGGCATACTTTGAAAATCCGGCTGGTCAGCTCAAGGGCGTAAAACTTACTCACGAGAATATTACTGCGGGGGTTACGTCGATTCGCGCTCTGATGCCCACATCTAACGCGCTATCGTCGCTGGACACTATTGCCTCGGCACATTCGCTTAGTACACCCTTTGGAAGGGCCATCGCATATACGGCTCTACACGAAGGAGCAAGCTTTGTTACACTTGAAAGTACCAAATTATTTGGTGGTGGGCCAACAAATAACTAGTGCGCAAGCTGCCCACAGGAGGCTCACATATCTTTTGTTAGAAACACCCGAAATTGATGTGTCGGACGTTCTGACTTCACGATCACTTCGCACCCCTTGTCCGACCGTTTTCTTCATCAAACCCGAACATCTTGATTCCCTCGCGTCTTCCATCCTCCAACATGCCAAAAGCAACCCTGTTTTACATGTCTTTGCATGGCGCCACAAGCTCTTTGCGCTTAACGAAGGGGTTATTTCCAAAGATAGCTTGTGGGACAGGTTAGTGTTCGATGCTGCAAGAGCCAAGGTTATCCGTGAAGTGGCGGGTACTCTAAGAACGGTCATTGTCAGCGGCGGCAAGTAGTTAACTGCCGGCAATGATTCGGTCTGCTGACAGAATTCCTTGTTGTGACACAGGCCAGCTCGAATCATCGTTGCTAGTGCCTGCGCGAATAGCGCTCTCGGTCCCGATTATCAACGCATATACGCATCCGGTGGTCAGCGGGCCGGTTCTGGCAACTCACCCTCTAGATCTACAGGTGTTTCCGTCATCTTCGGTTGCTGACGTTGCATTCTCGACACTTGCACATGTCGGCCCCGCGAGTGTGAACGTGGAAGCGAAGTTAGTTGGTGTGGACGATGAGAAGATTGAAAATGGGGCAAACCCAACTGGTGAATTGTTTGTAAGAGGACCTGCTGTTGGCAAGGTGCTCGGTGACGAGGAGGGGGATGGGGACGGGGACGGAGACGGGGACGGGGCGGGATGGGTTGGGACTGGAAAAAGAGCACAGGTGTACACGAACGGCACGTTCAGGGTATTGTAAGTCAACGATGATGTAGAGGTGCACGTGTGTGGCTGTGCTTAATTTCAACGGCGCGGTTACACGTGATCCATCGCGTCGTGAGAGGTATATAAGTCCGTGATCAGTTCGCAACATAGCCCCTTTTTCTCCAACTCTGTCTGAACTCCTCCATCCGACCTTATTATTATCAGAATTTCGATATGTCGGCCTCGCCCCTTCCTACTTTACCTGAATCACCTGCGGCTGAATCAGCACCTGCACCTGCCTCTGCCCGGGCTTCGGCCAAGGTATCCAAGGCCAAGAAGACATCGACTGCGAAGAAACCAGTATCCAAGACTGCCAAGGCTGCTGCCTCACATCCCTCGTGGAAAGACACCATTATTGTACGTCGTGCACATGGGGGGGATTGCAATGTTATGCTAAGGTTTCCTAGGAATGTATTGCCGCCCATCCAGAGGAAGCGCGGGCGGGGGTGTCGCGCAGCACCATTAAGAAGGTCTGTACAAGTGATGGGTTAGCAGAGTCACTCGCTGATGATTGGGTTATCAGTATGCCGAGGACATGTACAACCTGGACATGTCTGCAGTCAACCTGTATCAGCTGAACCGCGCGATTACTACTGGTGCGGAGAAGGGGACGTTTTTGTTGCCAAAGGGACCATCGGGTAAAATCAAGCTAGCTCCCAAAGCGAGGGCCGATGCAGCAAAAGAGGTGAGTATGAAGGAAGAGGGATTGCGTTGGCTGATGATGTGATGCAGAACTCCAAGCCTGTGACGGCGAAGAAACCTGTGTCTACGGCGAAGAAGGTGGCTGCACCGGTCAAGGCCAAGCCAACGAGTGGGGCCCGGAAGACGGCTCCGACGAAGAAGGTTGCGCCTGCTGCCAAGAAAGCGAAGACGACGACGAGCACAGCGACAACGAAGAAGGCGAGCACAGCGAAGAAGGCACCGGCGAAGGCAGCAGGGAAGAAGGCTGCTGTGACGAAGGCTGCGACGAAGGGTGCTCCCACGAAAAAGACATCGAGCGCCAAGACGGCACAGAAGAAGGTTTGTGTTGACAAGATTTAGACGCTGACGCGCTGACAACGAAATTGTTCAGGTGGCTGCGAAGACTGCTGCGAGCAAGTCGAGAAGAGGACGGCCAAAGAAGGTCACGGGATAGGATATGTTTATTTGTTATTATTATGGATACGTGTACAGTACGGTTAATGACGGCGACGGCTGGGGAACGGAGCTTGTTTATTTTGGCGAACTGAATTCACGTGATACGCAGCAATATGGAGCGTTGATAGGGTGATTAGTCAGCACAGGGACTCGTTCGGCCAGATCTTTGTCAGAATAAAAAACAGACGTGCCTTTGTCCCCTTTGTCTCTTTCCAACTGCTTTCCCCAACGACCTTCATATGCCAGCACCGACATGCTCCCGCCCACCGTCCAACACCAGTACGGCACAAGAATTCGCCAGAACTCTGTCATCAAACCCTCCGCCCGTCTTCGCCAGAGCCCCGACCCCCCAATCCCCCCAAAGAAGCCAAAGCAAATCCCGACAACGCCCTCCATTCAGCCCATTCGCGCCCATGTACCCGTATTCCCCCCATCTCATGTCATGCTGCACCCCGAAGACGCCAACAGCAAGGTCTTCCTCGCTATCGGTCGTTCATTCCTTTCCGTCGTACGTATTCTGCATCCACCTTCATCTCCGCATCCACATCCACATCCACATTCTCCCTTTAGGACAATTGCGCAATGACCATAAAGGATCTCGCCGAAATGACCCTCAAGTTTGGCTTGATCTGTCAAAAGTATGCTTTCCGTCCCCTCGCTGCCCCTGACCTCAACGTGACCACCATGTCCTTCCAGCGTGTCTGCAGCCGGCCAAGCTATCACAACCTACATACGCACCCATATGCAACGTTGTGATGCCCAACAAGACCATCCCCTCCTTCTTCGTCACATCCTCTCCGGCACCCCTTCCGACGACGATCTCCTCCCCGCTCTCCATTCCCGCACAGGTGGTGCCCATTACACCGCAAATCCAGACAATCGCGCGACAAATTTCAGACGGGGCACCATGGTTTGGTATCTGAGCAAAGCAACAGGCGCCCCTTGTCCCTTCGCTAGGGCCGGAATCCGACTTTGCGAATACGGCGAAAACGGAAGGGTCGGGTCCCCAACAGATGCCAGGGAGAGGAAACGAGAACGAGACCGTCAACGCAGATTGGAGATTTGCGGTCAAAAACGAAAGCGTCTCCTTAGAGGTTGCCTCGATCCCAACTCGGACTCGGACTCCGCCACTGAAGGGAAACCACCTCCAAAGGTCAAGCTCATGTTACGTTTACGTCCTTGTATCTCCTCTTCCTCTTCCGCCCCTCCAAGAAAGGACTCCGATTCTGATGGTTATCGTCGCGATTCCCTTTCACCCGACTCCTCCGATGACGATCAGGTAAGCTCAAACGTCAAGATCTCCTCAGAACAACCATGGTCCTTGCCCCCGTACCCAAGGCGCTCCATTTCGATTCCCTGTTACACCCCATCCATCGAAGCCTCGTGTCCATACCCAATCCCTCAGCAATCGTGCGATCCTTGTCGTCGTTGTCCTTCGGTGCCATATAGCCTCGCTTCCCCGCCCCCCAACTCAGAAGACGAAGACGAAGACTACCACATCACGATGACAGGCTCTCGCCCCTTTCCCGCTGACCGACGACGCGACCGTGACCGTGGTGCAGATATTGATCTCGACTTTGACCTCGATACCGACAACGAACTGGACGGCGAGACACAGTGGGAAAGTCCAGGTCCTCGCTCACCCTCCGCTCCTCTCTCAAACGGGCTAGTCGCCAATATAGTCGTCAAACAGGAGCCGAGAGATGTTCAGGGCATGTTGGACGCGTGGCCTGATTTCGATTTTGGTGTCGTCGACTCGAAGACACAAGTTGATGCTGGATTGCTGTACTCTGAGTCAACCAGCACAGTAAAGGTCGAATCGTTGGATTTTTGGGACTGGCAGGTCTTGAACAAGGGTGGCAGTGTGGATTGGAGTAAGCCGACATTCGGAGAACCCGCTGCGAATATCAAGCAGGAAGAACTCGACATTGACGCGAGGTTATTTGCTGACGCACTCCCTTCGCCATTCCGAAGTGTCGAGTACGACCTTTCTTCACCCCTCTCCTCACTTGCTCCTTCTTTTATCACAGAGCGACGGCACACGTGGGCAGATGTCGAATCCGACCTAGGTTGGCAGGCCGGTTCGCGCGCCCAAACTTCGATCTCTCTCCCGTCATCGTCATTTGCCGCACTTCATCGTGAGCAGCTAACGTCAACTTGTTCTACCATTCGTGCTCGTGATTCTGACCTGAAGCAGTCGCCAACGCCTCCTTCATCGTCTTTCCTTACTTCAATGGTGCAATCCATGACGATGACCTCGCAGAATAATAACAACACCATCTCCCCTTCGTCACTGTTGATGCCGTCTACTGAAGTGGCAGCATCTCAATCTGCAACACACCACACTAACGCAGCCAACGTTGTAGTCGTCTATACTTGTCAACCTTGCACGCCTGCCGTGAGTGCGACTCAAATTGAAGGTGCCTTTTTTTTGTTTCGTTTTCAGCACAACTCTTGGGTTACTAAACACATGACTGGCACTCAGGTATATCTGTGTATCAGATGACTCTTGCGTCGTCTTCGCTGCTGCGACGCATCGACACTGATTTTGTCAATATCTCGCCCATCGTCAACTATTTGGGCATTCCTGCTCCACCCCTCACCTGGATACCAAATGCCGTGGTTATCAGCAAAGGTTCCGCAGTTGTATGCGGTACTTGGGTCCCCTTGTCATCTGCACAGACATTTGTTCGTGAACACCCACTTCCCAACGATCCTCTCGGCATTTTCCTGTCCGATTCCCTCTTTGAGCGCTTCCCTGCCGCTCTACAAGACTTCCATCGCTCAAACGCGCCAGGTCGGTTGCTCAATCAATTCGGACCGCACTTCGGATCCACATGGGAGGTGCAACGACACGGGCGATTGTCCCTACAAACGGACGTGCCAGCCCTGAACCACATGTCGTGGGCAGGGAGAGAATCAGACTCAGAATGGGACATCCAGAATGATAACCCTCAGCCTGTTTTGCAGGCGATGGACGCTGCCTCCATCATCGTCGACACACCACTCAGCGCAACCGAACAGGAAATGTTCCAAGCACTGTGCGTCATTCCGGATTGGGAGAAGGAGAATTCACCGCCCGCTGCGGTTGCGGCTGCGGCTGCGGCTACCACGTCACTTCATAAAGACTCTTCTTTGATTGAAACCCTCCCCGATCACGCCGCCTCTCATGCTGAACGGCCTCTCAGGAGGTCCAGGAGAGTGGCGAATGCTATGGCCGTCGCTGCCAGATCTCGCACACGTCCTTGCCGAAGAGGCGCTCGCAATTCCCTGAATTGATTGTTTTCTTCTCCTTTCTACGATGGCTTGCTTTTGTGACTTTTTTTTTTGGTTTTTTTTATTCGATTCGTTCGTTTTCCGTATATCAATTTATGAATGAATTCAGAAACACCCCAGCTTTAGATTTGTAGCCGATATTGTCTGTTTCAAGCCTTGTTTCGTATTAGGGGGCATTTAGTGATTTCTTCTTCACAGCGTACTATACTGGTCACGCGGTCACGACTCACGATCTATCATATCCCATTATCACGTCGATCATCGATCATGCGGCACCGCCGTGAAATTCATGTGTACGTCATCGAGTCATCGAGTCATCGATCACATGACGCGTCTTCAATACACGTTATTGATCTACCTTCACGGGCGGAAGTTCCCATCCATCTGGGCCAAATCTTGGAATCACCATCATCGTACCCGAGTTGTTTTTTACCGGCTTCGAAAATGTACACAGAGATGGCTTCCCGAGAGATGATAACCAGGCAGGGTTGACGACAGTCAAACCTATAGTGATGGAATGAGTGCGGTGTATTGATAAAATATATTTTCCCGACCTTTCAACCAAACTTGGGTCGAGCGGACAACTTCATTAAAGACAATATATTCTGGGGGTGTCACGTTTGCAAGAACGGAGGACGGGTGGATAAAGACGTCCTCTGTTATTCCCAAGGCTTTATAGGGCACCCCTCTGGACGTCGCGTATTGAGCGCCAGTGGACGATGCCCCGTCGACACGATCTTTGCGAACAGCGGTTTGATCGATTAAACTTGCAGCGAGAAGTTGACGCAGGATTTTGAGCTGGTTTATTAAATCTAAGTATAGAGATCTCGTATTGGGTGGGATAACTTGCCTGAAGATCGTTTGGAGGACGGAGATTTGGAACGAACCCGGCATCGACATCCTGAAAATTAGCTTGGACGATATTACTGATTTGCGCTCGCAACTTGTGTATCTCTTCCATGGCCTACGGGGGGGTTAAGGGAGGGGTTTACTGTAGACAACATATCACAGACGTACTTTGGGTCTTACAAAATGTTCAGCGCAGAACTTGTGCCCACCTCCAGCATACTCATACGCTCCGACAACAGAAAGCAGGCGAAACATATCGCTGGAATAATTTCCCAAAGAAGCGTGTGTCTGCAAACTCCAGAGGATCAGACTTGAAGTTGCAACAATCCCCTCCTGCTTACATACGTGTTGTGACTGGAAAAATGCCTTGCGGCGAATCTTCAAAGCTTCTTTGGCTCTCAATGCCAAACTCGTTATATGTGATAGTTCTCCACAAGTGACATTCTCGGCTTCGTCTCCATCCTTCTCCAAGGCCTCTTCATGGAGAAATGGATCTCCGACGGATAAAGCGGAGACAATGGAGATCACGTAGGCTAAGCATCCATGCTGACGCCCGCTGACCAACATCCTCGAGAACCTGGGAGACAAGGGGAAAAACGACATGGCCATACCCAACTCGGTGATTTCACCACCGATAGTGCTGCCTTTAGATAGAGGGGATGGCAGAGCCAAGGCACCAAGGTGCGTCAAGACGGTCTCTGCTTTTTCCAGAGTCTTTCGATCAGGCGGAGTCGGGAAGGGAAAATTCAGCACTGCGTCGATGTTCAAGCTTTTCATCTGCAAGACGATTCCGTCGATCGGCATGCGAAGGATTTCCGGCTTGGAGAATTCCTCACAGTGGTGTTCAAACAGAGCTGAGGAATAAAGCCTGTAGCAATGGCCGGGACCGGTGCGGCCAGCACGACCTGCGCGTTGCGCGGCAGAAGCCTTGGATATCCAGGAAATTTGGAAGGCTTGAATGCCGTTTGCCATGTCATATCGTCTCTAAAATAAAATATAAATACAGCAACTTCAACTGTCGAACAGGATCAACATGCCTCTTTAGCCCGACCACAATCTACGACGTATCGAATTCCAGGAATCGTCAGAGACGTTTCCGCCACGTTGGTAGATACAACCACGAGTCGAGTTCCCGGTGGTGGCGGTTGGAACACGCGCATCTGCTTGTCACTTGACAGGAGAGAGTATAAGGGAATAATGTGCATCGGGACTAGAGGTTTGGCTCAGAAAATGATCGAACAAAATGTATTTCCAGGTGACGTACAGTCGGCTTCATCCCCATCAAGGCCCGACTCTTCATCAGTCTGTTGTTCGTCATTGCTGTCCATCGCCTCCGGGTCGTCTTCGGCCATGTCATCATCCACATCGAATGCCAGGCCGTCCTGTGCGGAAACCCCAAGGTCGCAGTCCTCAGGCTCAATGTCAGCTGCCACTCTTTCAGCTTGACACATATACGATGCAAGCATCCATGTACAGACCTTGAGTAGACGTCGCAAATTGGGGGTCATGCGCACGCTCGTCATCTCCTGGAAGTCCTAATTTCCCTTGCAGCACCTTGCTCTTCTTCTTCGCATCCAATGCCCTACGCCCGAACTTCGCTTCCAACTTCTTGCAGACACCAGAAATCTCATTCTGCCCTGTCAGAAAGATCAGTATGCCTCCAGGAGGCAGGCGAGCGTGAATTTTGGATGTCTTTTTTACGGCTTCAGTAATATAATCTGACGCGGTGCGACGGCTGAAATGGATGGTTACGGGGTGTTGTCGTGCAGGCACGCTGATAACGGGTGGGGGTGACAGGAATAGCGTCTTATTCTCCGTAAAATCGTTAATGCGGAGGGTGGCAGACATGATGATCAATCGCAGAGGCTGCACATTGAGGGAAAGAATGTTTAATTCAAGAAAATTTAGGGTTACGAAAAGATGAACTGACTTTCGCGCCCTCCTGCCCTTCTTTCCATATCTTCTCCCTTAGCCTCACCACACGGCTCAAGACTCCGATCAAGATATCGGTGTTCATGCTCCTCTCGTGGGCCTCATCGATAATGATCACGGAATACTTATTCAACAAGAAATCCGAGGCCAGTTCGCGCAACAGCACGCCGTCCGTCATAAATTTGATGGATGTCGTAGGGGATACAGTTGCGTCATAGCGAATCTGGTATGACACTCGAGAGGACGTGAGCGAGAGCTCATGCCCGATACGAGAAGCCATGGACATTGCCGCCACCCGACGCGGCTGAGTTATTCCTATCACACCGGGATTCTCTGCACATGTGTCAATCCTCTTGCACGAATTTGAACATGAAGCATATGACGCACCACTATTAGGATTCCCATACCCAGCTTCATACAGGAACTGAGGAACCTGCGTTGTCTTCCCACTTCCTGTCTCCCCACAAATCACCACGACGGGATTGAAAAGCACGGCTTCCATGATTTGATGTTCTTCCGCCACGATCGGTAATAACAGCCTGGCCTCCTCAACATCAGGCGGGCGAACTACAGCTGCGGTGTGGTTTTTCGCCCACGCGGTACTGGCCGAGTCCCGCAAGTGTTGAGCAAATGAGGTGGAGGGTAGTTGAATGTCCTCCCCGAGCGGGCCACGCATCTCCGGCGGTTTGGATGGGTCGGTAGCAATTTTACGCTTTTTTGTTGGCGGCAGTGCAGGAAGTATAACAGATTCCGCTTGAGATTTGTCGAGCAAATCTGGGGCTGAGACATATCCTTTAGCAACGCTGAGCTGCTTGAGGGCCCAGTCTTTGAAGCCAATTTTAGGTTTTGTCTCAGCAGGCGCTCCCGAATCTTTCAGCTTTTCAGATTTGGATGGCCGTGATTCGACCACGTTAGTATCGGAGTCCTTGTTTTCGTGTTGGTCCGAGTCATATGCTGAATCGGAACTGTCAAATGAGGTATCCGAATCTCCTGCAGCATTAGCCAGAGACGAGGGGGGTTTACATTTCCAGCTCTGATAGGCGATCTGGGGTTGAGTGTGTTGAGTATCACAGACAATCCTGCAACAAAGAGAGGACAGACCTTGCTGCCTTTTGTGTTTCTTCTAGAGATTTCAGGTGTTATACCTGTTCCATCTGCGTTTTGCTGAAGAGCACAGTCAACAGCAGATGATGTTGATATGGTTGGCAAACATGAACCACCATAGACAGACACAGCTCCCTCAAAGTCATCATCATCATCATCTTCATCGTCACCATCATCATCGGTATTGTCATTATTATCATTTTCTGTTGATCCCACGACCAAAAAATGATCACTGTTCCGCTTCCGCTTCCCCGTCCGGCTGTCGATAGTGCGTTGGGCTTCCTTTTCTTCCTTCTTTTGTAGCCGCTCCTTGTTGGTCGATACTTTACCTGTGCCGAGGGTGGAAGATGATTGAAGGAGAAGAGTGGAGGGAAACTGGGCTTGGCTTTTCCTACGACGTGTGAGGGTTCGCCGTACTGGAACAACGGGTCGACGTACGACAGTTTCTCAAGAATAGCGAGTCGTTCCTCTTTCCTTAGCTTCTTCTCCTGCAGAAATATTCCGGTGTAAACGACAATAGTCTGAATTATTTATGGGGCTTACGATGTACTTGTCAAGCCTTTTCTTCTTCTTCTTATTCATCTTGGAGTCAGACATAGCAACGAGCTTGGGGATAGACGTCGATATCAATATAAATGGCCCAGACAGCCGGAGGGATCAAACCTCTTGTCTGATCCTCTCCTTCCTGTCGTCCTCCTTCTCCTCCATGGTCTTCGGTATGTGAACGATGACATTGGAATCGAATTCGCGGTCTGTTCCCTTCCTCTTCTTCTTGGAACCCGCAGCAGAACGACGGGCGTTGGCGTTATATCTGACTCGAGTGTGGTTCATAGTGCCAACATAGCGGGATATCTCGTTTTTTCCTATCTCGGCCCGGGCCGGACATGCAGCGTCAACATAAACCCATATTTTTGATAGTCTCAACAGCCAACAGCAAACGCAGTGAGGGTAACAGGTAAGTGACTAGTCAAGGATAAGAGATATTCCCAGTTGAGTACTGTTCGAAGACACCGGAGGATGAATTCAAGAATATCAGTCGCTTGGCACGCCTTCCCGTATCCTGGGACCCGTAAACCATGTCCAGTTCTAGTACAAGCAACGCCTACTCGAGTCAAATGTTTGTTTCAGACGGGGAGACGGGGACATATCATTTGAACGAATTCTGCTTGATCCTGATTCTAGAGCAGAACTTGAAGGACGTCGAGGCCAGACATTGCTTCACATGTCCAGTGGCAGTATCTGATTCAAGGGCCGTTGACAGATAGTATCAACAATTCTCCATGTCACTTCGCCCCCGTCACCCTCCGATCCCTCCCAAGCAGCGTCACAGTGGGCATCTCACCTTGTGAGGGACCTTCGTCACCGGCCGCGATGACCGTGCACCCGAATCATTCTGCGCAAGCGCCTCGGAATTTGTCGTCTCTCGTTCAGCGAGTTCCGGTGCGACCGAGAACGTTGCCCTGAACAGTACCATAATCTCATCAATGAAGTCAAGCACTTCCTCCTTGTTCGCTTCCTCTGTTGGTTTGAAGTCATGGATACCAGGATTCTCAGCAGCCAACACGGTACATTGAATTGATGTACGCAGTCGACTCCTCATGATGACCGTTCACAATTTATTCCTTGAAATGCATTCACAGGTGTTTGATGCCAATTTAGCAGCATTTGCTCGAGACGTTAGGCACTTTATTTTTCACTTTCGACACCCTGGTTTCATTACGGACCTCCCATTTACCTGTCGGGATTGCAAGTAGGTGGTCTCCGGCTCCTGCGACAAGACGATTCGCATTTACAATGAAATCATTGCAGGCACACACGGAGGTACTTTCCGTTACACTTACACCTTTAAGCGGGTGGGCCACCTCATGTTTATTCAACAAGACGATCTACATTTGGGATGCTGAGACCGGTGAAAATCGTCTCAGGCGTCCGGATTCCGCAGAGATGGTTGCGTTGTAATCGAGTGATCTCAGGCTCCGCCGACAAGACAGTTCATATTCTGTATGCCAAGACCCCTCATGCAGAGCTACTGTATTAATTCTATTAGCGGTAGATGCACTCTCGGCTTCCGCGCAACGATTCACGTAGTGATGATTTTACTTTTTGGATCTCACCGCCTTCTCGAGGTGGTTTGTGTGGTATCGAAACACTGGCCAGCGCACTCGTCCGATCCTAGGCCAGTTTGTGCACAACACAGCTTGGACGCCATGCTGTTCTCCTCGCTGCCCTTGAACCCCAGCCGTATTCTAATTGATGACCGTGGCTGGACAGAGCTCCCATCTCATCAAGACCACCTCATCTTATCATCGACACTCATTAGGCCTTGCCTCAACCGCGGTATCATAGGCCCCCTCGCCCTATATGCCCGGTTGTTAAACCTGCCAACAAAAAATATTCCACCACGGCCTTATATACCAGATTTGAGAATACCGGTATGTCATCGAACACCAGATCATAGGTATACCTCGAGTAGCTCTCTGTCGCATGATTCCAACCCCTGCAATCCATGTACACTCTCATTGTCACGCCCCAGCGTGGTGGGACAGCTGGATTGTCATTTTGGGTCCGTATTGCAAAATAGAACTGGAAACTGGAGGAAACACGTGGTGGTACTTGTTATCTATTGCAAAGACGTTACACGCCGATGGTCAAATTTGCACAGTTGTTAGGTGTAAGCCATGGGTATTGGATAGATCAATCAGGAAGCGGGAGGGTAATTCCGAGCACTTGATTCCTGGGACAAAACACGGAAATATCAACATCTGAGCGTTGGCACGGGCCTACTTTCAAGACGTGCTGTGTGAATCACCGCCAGTCCTACGGCCATTTGCAAGTGGAGCCCAGCGTATATTTCGAGATCATTGAACCTGTGATCAAGACGAGGTCCACGGTGACGGTGGTCTCAGGCTCAAGCTCAAGGCTCAGAGCGGAGTTTTAAACTGGGACCCATCTGCGGGTTCTTCAAGTTTTTCACTTGTTCTCCACTGCAATCGCTATTACTTAGTACTATTTTCTGGAGGCACCTCTTGCTAGTAGTTGTGGGCAACACTTCTCTATCTTCGCCCCAACTTTCCTTATAAAAAAAATCTGGATTCGAAGGCATCAATTACGACCAACTGCTCGTCCACCTCATCATTACCGGGTCGTCTCCTCTTCGCGCTTCATCGCTCTTCAATCCGGTCTCAGACGTGCAGACTTTTTCGCAGTCGCAACATTCGTAATCCCTAATCATTTTCCTTCACACTCTATAATGTCTTTATCAGTATCAGCCGCTGAAGGCAACGGCTCCTATTCGAGGGTTTCTACCGGGAAGACACCTCCCCCTGCTCCCTCAGCTGCATTCGCCAGAAGGTATTTGGTAAAATTACATACTTTCAATCATTTTTCTCTGACGTCAACCATCCAGGTTGCAAGCCGAGGAGAGGAGATATAGACCCCCAGCCCTGCGCGCCGCCTTAGCCTCTGGCAATTCTCCTTCTAATGACCTTCCGGCTTCTGTGACGACCCCAGCGGATGGTACCATCCTACCTCCCACTAATTACCCAGCTGGCTTCAGGAGGGCAAGGGCCGGAACCTTGCCTTCCAATGTACAACTTGCCGCTCAGCGCTTTGCTGCATCTTCAAACACACAGTCCAGCACTCCTCCCTCCACGGAATCTCCCGCAGAACAAACACAAAGGCAATCTTCGATTGCTCTCCCGTTGAACGTGGCACCACCAGCACGACCCACTTTGCGTCATTCCACTTCAGTCGCTCCTTCCGTCCCTCCACCGGCCGTCCCGGAGCGTAATAGCCGTCTGAGATCTGGGTCACTCACTCTACCAACCGGTGGACTCTCCAATGCCTTCGGTCCGTCTATTTTTTCCTCGTCTTGGTTGGCTGCGACCAACGGTAGTAGTAATGGCTTTTCCGTACTGGACGAGTTGCGGTCTGTTACATCTGCAGACTCGGGGGCGGACGAATTTGATGTTCATACCCTCGACTATCTTGGTTTGGATGATAGTCATCGTCCTCCACCCGCTGCTACCATATCCGAGTTACGCAATCAGGCTCAGGCAGCGATTGCCGGCAACCTCGCCAATCCTCCTCGCTTGCGTGCTAGTACAGTGTCAAATCCATATAGATCCAAGCCCTGCGTGGCTGGTTCACTGTTATCCACTCCAACGGCTGACGAAGAAGACGATTATTTTGAAAATTACGAGGATCAGCCTTACATCCGCCAGCGCATGAACTCTTATGAGACTTCCACCCCAGATGGAGGTTACTCGCCTTATGTTGCAAAAGGCTTTAAACAGGTTGATCATCTCGCTGCCGTCAACGGTCTGAGTTCTAGACCGCGGGCCATCTCGGTTGGCAACCTTGATGATCCTCTGCGTTCTCTTCAACGACGTGCGGCCGCGGAAGTCCAACATTCGTATATCAGCGAATTGTCCGCTCCAAACTCTGGTCTCAATATGGTGAACATGGGGGGTACGCCGAGTATCTTGAAAATGGACAAGTCGGGGACTCGCAGTGGTTCGGTCAACGTTCATTTTCCTAATGGAGAACTTACCGGAAATCGTTCGCCTTCATACTTGGTTGCTCCAACCTCCCAAACCCGCGCTATCTCTCCCAAATCCGACGGCCCTCCTTCACAAGTGCAGGCGCCTACCCGCTCCCTGTGGATAGGCAATTTGGACTCCGCCGTAACTAGCGAACAGCTCATCCATGTGTTTGCTCCTTACGGTGCTATCGAAAGTTTGCGGTTGTTACCCGAAAAGGTTGGTTTTTCCAATTACCTCATTCATTCATTTGTACTCAAGTTCTCTCTAAGGAATGTGGTTTCGTGAATTTTGTGGATCAAGCAGATGCGATACGTGCGAAAGACGACGTTCTTAATCGTCTGGGAGGCAACATTGGCATGCCTAACGGTCAAACAGTTCGCATTGGTTTTGGAAAAGCTGATAGTGCACCTGTTGCCCCTGCCAAGGGCACTACAGTCACCACTCCTAATGTGACAAACTCTCCTGGGCTAGTTGGGAAAACTCAAACTGCCAATCCCGGTTTGGGGGGAATGGATGCGCAGCTGCAATCCACTCCCACACGAGCACTTTGGATAGGTTCTATCCCGTCCTCGACGACACCAGCCACGATTTTAAGCGTTTTTAGTCCTTATGGACCGATCGAGTCTGCCCGGGTCCTAACTCACAAGAATTGCGGCTTCAGTAAGTACATCAGAATTCCTCACCTCAACAATTTCAAAGCCAACTTTAATTCTTCCAGTCAATTTCGAACGGTTGGATGATGCCGTCAGGGCTAGGAAGGCCCTCAACGGTCGTGACGTCCTCGGAAGCGACGTTGGTGCTATTCGCATCGGTTTTGCCAAGGTCCCCGTCAAAGGTGGACAGGACAGTAACGGCCAAGACGAAAATCCGAATGTCGCTGTACAAGGCGTAGGTGACTTGAGTGTTGGTGCGACAATTCACGCCCTGCGTAGCGTCAAAGGGGCGTCTACTATTCCTGCTGATCAGCAAGTTCTGGGCGGTGCTGTCGAGAATTATCGCTCGAATTTGCTCCTAAGTATGATCAGCGCCGGAACGCATACCGCTTCCCATATTTCGGATGGCATTGCTAAGCCTGCTGGATGGGCACCGTCAGTGACGGAGCAACAGATGATCATGAAAGAGCTTAGTGCTGGGAGCGTTGATACCGATGCTGATGTTCAAGCACTCTCAGGTTTGGTATTGAAATATTCCTTATGTCTCAAGTACTAACATTCATTGTTTGTTTTAGAGTTCCGCCCCCCAACGATGTATTACACTACAATACCCCAAGTCTCAGAGAGACCTCACAATAGACGCTGGGATGCTTCGAAATTACGCGATTTGAGGAAGAGATTAGATTCGGGTACTATGACTGTTGAAGAAATCGATCTGGTTGCTGCCGACTTTCTTGACGGGGAGATCGTGGATCTTGCTTCTGACTGGCTTGGGAATACCGTAAGTGTTGTGAATTCGTTTTCAGAATCGAGTAACGATTTGAGGTTCGCTGGTTATCAAGGTTGTACAAAAACTTTTTGAGAGATGTTCACCAGCACCCAGGTTTGCTATGCTTGAACGTATATCCCCTCATCTGGCCATGATCGGCATTCACAAGAACGGTACTTGGGCGGCACAGAAGATTATTGAATGTGTGCAGAGTCCCGAAGAAGTAGCACTCATTTCTCAAAATTTGAGGGCATATGCTCCTCCCCTTCTCCTCGATCAATTCGGCAATTATGTTGTGCAGTAAGTCGATCTCAAACTTTGTAGCGACCATCAATGTCGATGATTCTCCTTGACAGATGTTGTCTCCGCTTTGGTGCTCCTGCCAATGATTTTATTTTTGATGCCATTGTGGATCGTATGTGGGAAGTGGCGCAAGGCCGTTTCGGTGCTCGCAGTATGAGGGCATGCCTAGAGAGCCCGCACATCACTCTCAGCCAACAGCGCCGCATAGCGACGGCAATCATCTTGAACTCCATCCCTTTAGCAACTAATCCTAATGGTGCTCTACTGCTCACCTGGCTCCTCGACACATCTGGTTTCCCTTCCAGATACAATCTCCTTGCACCGCGTTTTACACCTCATCTGTCACATTTATGCACTCACAAACTGGCCTCCCTCACCGTTCTCAGGATTGTTAATCAAAAGATAGAACCCGAAGCATCCAGCCAAGTTGTGGAGTCACTATTCTCCTCTCCCGGTGACCATGTACTCACTGACGTTCTGGGCGATCAAGTAAATGGTGTTGCAGTTGTTCACAAAATTCTCACCAGCACCTTTATTGATCCTATGGTGAAACCCAAGTACATGGAGGCGACCAAGCGCGTTCTCATTGAACTCAAGGTCATTGCCACGCAAGCCTATCGGCGATTGATTGAGGAGGTTGGCTTACCCATCCCAAACTTTCAGCCCACCTACGCTACCAATGTTCCTCAACCTGGGAAAAAGATCACGCCTCAGAGCACTTATGGGATGCCTGGGCTGCCATCTGGTTACCCGTCGAACGATCAAGGGCTGGCTTCTATGATGGCCGCGCTGCAGATGGGTGGTCAAAATCCTCATTCAGGTCCTCCGCAGCTGCAAGTTGATCCTACCTTCGGTCAAGGTAATGGTCGTGGTCGCACATCAAACCCAGCTCCTGCTCCCTTTTCCCCCACTTCCGACCCCTTCAACCCTTTCGCGCTCCGCACTCCGGACCCCAACAGTCCTAGGTTAAATTCTCGTCGCAGCGGCGGCTTAGCTGCTACACCTGCAATACCTCAAAACGTTTCCTACGCACAATCACCCCACCTTGCGCAAGCTGGTAACATACTTGGCATGGGCCAACCTGCGTACAACGGCATGACACCGCAATCAGTCCCTCCTCACCTCTATCAAGCATTCATGTATCAAGCATACCAGCAGAATCCGAATATGGGAACATTCCACGCTTAACGCACACCAAATACGAATCAGTCCACGCCACTCTCTTTATCTCCCCTGAATCGTTGTTGCTTGTCACGCTCATTCATCCCTTAACCATCTATCTCCATGTTTGCCGTCGTGTCCTTGGTTTGCGTCTCGGATCCATTGCTTTCTTATACCCTCAAGCAAAGTTGTACATGCATCCCACACTCCTTTCAACACAAAACTGCGTGATGGTAACGCAGCGGGCACCAACACCGTAATGGCCTTTTATCTCTTTAACTCGTATTTCTTTCAAGCTGCTCCGTTCCCGATGTATAATAAATAACGGATGGCTGTAAAATATAGCCCCTGAAATTCATTCATAGACGACTTGTTTCCCTTTGACCGTCTGCAGCGCATGTGCATCGAAAGTTCAAATTATAACCAACGTATTACTGGTAAACTTGAATCATCTTCAGGATGGGAATATTTTCGTCCAAAACAGCTCGTAAACTCCCAAAACGTGTTGAAACTCCATGGGCTGGTGCCAGAACGCCCACTTCGAACGATCCTCCTCTGCTGAACAAGTTTCGGGCGAGCGAGAATAAAAATGAAGGTAAGTAGTCATTCTCTGGACATTAGCCATCGGTCATGTCGCGTGCTAGCTATCGAAAACGATTCTAGAGATCCCCAGCTCTTAACGAATCTAAGTCGCCTGGGACCCGTTCGAGTCCACCACAATATGCAGAGTCATCGTCAACCAGTGGGCAATGATTTTCATTTCGATGGTGCGAAGCTTAAGTATAATGGTCATTCACCGACTGCTTTTACAGGTAGATCATATGAGCCGCATCTTTAGGTCTCGTTCTCAATCCGAAGCTGAAGCGTCGGCGTCGGCGTCTCAGCCCACACGAAACCGACTTATGGCGTCGTCCCTAGCTGACATGCTGAACGAGCGAAAAACCGTAACTTCTCAGAAAGAAGTTGAGCGGCTGGCTGTTAGATATGGGATGGACGTGGATAAATTGGAAAGTATAGCACGGCATGTGAATAGTCCAAGTATCGGGGAAGGCACCACCGTCAAGCAAATCGGAGAAAATGGAGAAGAAATTGTAACTATGCATGTGGGTTAATACCTTTTTGGACGCGATTGCTACGTAACTGACCAATGTTTTGTTCGAAGGCGGCATGGGTTGAGCCATCCCATAATCTTCCGAGCCCGACAAGTTCAGGACATTAATGAGGAAATGATGATCACCGTTGGACTGAGTCGGAGGGGTGTTTTAAACCTGTCCTTGAATCTGCAATGTCCCTCTTCGGACGGCAGCAGGCTCTCTCAAAATTTCAGGTGCGAGCTCAGCGCTCAGTACTCATGATGAGAGAACTTGAGAAATTTATGAGGCTCATCGTTGCAGAGCAGTGCCTAGTAGTAATCCACGTGATCAAAACTGCCATGATACTCAGAGTACTCGGACGCGCCGGGAGCACCAGCACTCTAAGAGACCAGTGTTTTCGAAGATTTTACTACCGAAGCCAGAGCAGTAGACCTGGCAATGCCAGAATCTTTCAGGGCTTCTTTACATCTACGCTGGTGGCTAGTGCAATTCTCTATGGTTACTCGACAACGCGGATAGTGCATGGAGAGGCTCCTCGTTCACCACCTTCTACCAATTCTGCTGAGCTGCCGCAGGCAGCCAAGGCCATTGAAGTCGACGGGACTCTCAATACCGTAGTCTGGGGCTCAAACAAGTGAGTAGTCATGACGGTAAAAAAAAAGCACTCCATGCACATTTTGAGATCTTGTGCTTTGAAGATCAAAAGTGATTTCTCCTCAAACTCCAAACATTGATGCAATCCGGACACCTTCTGTAGCCAACTGGCTTAGGAATGTGGCCCTTCGCGACCTGGCACTCCATCAGAGTCATGCTGCATGTGTAGATGCTCGTGGCGATGTTTATCAATGGGGGGACGGCTTTTTCTCCCATTTAGATACTGGCAATGAGTTCCGTGGACCGTCATTGACGTTACGTGGCAAGGTATCGGGTCACATCCAAGTTTGATTGCAGTACTCAATCAACGCGGGGTATATAGGACATCGTTCGCCTACAACTTACAGATTCGCGTGTGTTTGCACTCTCAGCTTCGGGCAAGATCCACGTATTGTCGGCGGCAGCATCCAGAGTGACAAACTCACCCAGTTCTCCTTGGTGGGGCACAGCTTGGCTCGGACGCCAACGAGGATGTATTGATCCAGACGAAATTACACCGCGTGAAAAACTGACCTGGGGAGAGAAGTGGGTGTTTCATTGTCCCTTGATTAGGTATCGATCTAAGGGATAGTGACCAGATTCATTTCAATCTCGGCAGGCAACGATCATCTGCTTGCCCTTACTTCCACCGGTCGCACGTTTGTACATCCTGTCACGACAAATGCCAACTCCTACGGACAACTCGGAATCCGCAAGGTTGAGATCCCTGACGGTACACAGCGGCGAGTGGTGGAATTAATCCCAAAGTCGATTCTTGATCCATACGCAAAAGCTTCACCGTTCACTCGTCACTCGTCTTCGGGAAGCCCTCTTGAGATCCCCGAAAATTCGAAATTCGATACCATAGGATTCTGTGGACAACTGTTCGAACTCCCTGCACTCAAGGGCATCAAAGTTTCTCAAATAGCAACAGGTGGGCGCAGCAGCTACGTTCGAACGCCTTCTGGGCAAGTGCTAGGTTGGGGTGCGAATGAATACGGGTGTGTCGTATACTCGAGATCTTTGAATATTGCACCAATACAGTTGCGACATCGTGCAGACAGATAGGTCTCGGCGGCAACGTAACTTTGGACACGATAACAGTTCCGACCGAACTTGTTCTATGGCGGACAGTTCCCGGCCGCACGCGCACCAAGTGTTTGGACATATCTGCAGGTCATCCCATTTCATTTCCCCTGTTATTTGAGCATTGATCCTGTGGTTTCTTCGTGTAGGAGGCGATTTGGCCTGCTTCACAGTGGAACGCACCGATGAATCTGCGGCCAGAACAGTGGACGTACTTGTTTGCGGTAATGGCCAATGGGGAGGGCTGGGCAACAATGGTTTCAGCAACGCCCAAGGTACACCGGTGCGCGCCAAGAATATCAGTGGACTCATGGAATGCAAGTATTCAATATTTTACTCCCTCCACTGACATGTTCATTGTATCAACAGACTGTGAACAAAGTCAAACACGTAAAGCCATACAACCATACGCAGTCTCGATCTCGCCGAGTGGTCATGTCCTCTTGACGCTGGACACCTTGCTGTGTTCTCGATCCGAAGACCGTGGCCGTGGCCGTGACCTGGTTGTCTGGGGGTCGAACTACGAATATGAGCTGGGGAATGGCAAAAGAGGTAGTCTCGCTGTTCCGACTCCCTTGTACCATCCTGATGGGGAAAGATACGTGTTGAGGAAGACGACGGCTAAGGAGATCAAGGATCTTTCGGGGAAAGGGTGGAAGGGTGTTGTCGGGGTTGAGCAGAATGCAGTGGGGGGATATGGCAACAGCGTTGTGTATTGGAAAATATGTTGACCTTGACGACCGCGATCGCGACTGATTGATAGTGTGAGAGAGTTGCAACACGTGCCCGGAGTTCGCGGTTTACCGTTCGGACGGTGGACTGTGATACGACGACTGGTTTGCAGGGCCAGCATGCTCAGAGGGGGGGGGCATGAGGCGTCCTCTTCACTACTTACCATCTTCCATCACAACCGACGTCCAGTATTCGCTTGCAGTCTTAGCGGGCATTGTGAAACGTGAGTCAGTGACATGACCCCTGTCTTCCTGTATCACAAAATATCCTTATTGTTATTGTTATCAGCGACCGTCACAGCATGGCTACATCCCCAGCTAACCTACCGACCTCTACGGCTTCGTCTATAACTTCATTAGACATGCTTTCTAGTCTGTCGTGTTCCCTGTCTTCCATCAACTCCAACTTCACATCAGACGATGCGTCCTCTGATGATGAGATTGTGTGGGGCGTATCGGAAGATTCTTCCACTTCTACTTCCGATCCCTCAACGGAAACCAGTATCTCGCTAGCATCCGACGACGATTTCATTGTCCTCAGCAGACCAATGTCGTATGGGGGTCCGTCTTCCTATTCCACCCCAACTGTAGCAGGGAATGTGGCACCCCCAGCCGCCATTGGCGATTTAGTATTGGGGTTGTCGAGACTCGATCTGGGGCAGTCGTCATCGAGGCAGAAGACCCCTAATAACGATCGCAAAGCCCTCAATGCGGTGACAGCGGTCATCAAGTCAATGAAGGCCCAACAACAGAAACGAAAGAAGAAATTATCGTCGAACGCAAACGTACACGCTGCGTCCGCCCGTTTCCTTTACCCTTCTCCCATGCCGTCACCACCACCTCCTTCTACCGCTACCCCGACTAGAACGACCCCCGCTCAACCATGTGCCAAAGTCCACGGTGCAGAGTCGGATAAAGCGACGAAGTCAAAGAAGACAAAGAAGGCAAAGAAGCCCAAGAAAGCCAAGAAGAAGGTCGCAGCAGCTGCGCCTTCCCGCACACTCGCCAACATCGGTCTCGGTGCCCGTCCGATTGTGGATGACGCCTCCGACATGGGGCAAGAGGATTCCACGATCTCGATCTCCGTGTATGACGAAGCCGTACGGTATATTTCTGCGTACGTACAATTGTCAAATATATATCTCAAAATGTTTAGTTAATCTGGGAGCAGTTTCCTTTCGAATCCAGCCGGGAGTTCAGCATCTCGACTAACCCTTCTTCAATCACTTATCATCGAACTAGGGCTGTGTAACCCCCGGCCTTGCTCCCCCTCCCTATTGCCCAGTTCCCTCACAGCAGCGAAAGCTTTCTTGAAATCACGGGCATTTCTCAACATTCGTGAATACCTTGCCCTCCGCGAGGAGGGGCAAGCCGCGCTTCAAACTGTGATGCATCCTAACAGGAACGCCCTCATAAGGGATATCAGGAAGAAGGGAAACCCTGCGTCGTTGGAGTGGGTCAAGGAGCATGGACTGCAGGTTCTGCTAGTCACTTGTTACTGATCTGTCTATGAATGGACAACAGATACGATGATACGATTTTGGCGTCTATCGTCTCCGTCCTTTGTGCTGAATTATTTACTCCAACTTACCTGTACCGAACTGTAGTTACATTTGCACCGAGTTTGACATCCAACACTGATTTTGCAATTAAAATGCGAACGCGCCTGCGTCTGAGTTAGGAAGATGGAATGTAGGGTATAAAGATGGGGTATAAATGGCATAATAGATATCGGCCTTGATTAAGCAGGTCATGTCGTAGAAGAGCAAAAGACAAGGGTGGTCCGTGGGAAAGTTAGTTGTTGAGCCTGCCCAACGCCCAAAACTATCCCGGGGATAAATAATGTGATTGTCTAATGACTTTGTGCACCTTCGACAACGGCGCGTCCAAGCGCAAGAACAGCTTCATTTAATGCGTTGAGAACGTGGTCGCTGGCCGGCTCTGCAGCCACAGTGCCAGTCTCCTGGGCGTTTGGGCCTGCAGAGGTCCTGGTGCTGGTGCCGGTGCCTGTGCTAGCGCTGGTGCTGGTGCTGGTGCTGGTGCGGGTGCTGGTGGTGCTGGTAGTGGAAGTTGTTCTGTTGCTCGTTTTGGTAGACGTAGCTTCCTCGGTCGGTGTTGTGGTTGGCTTGGGGGTGGTGGTAGGAGGAGGAGGTACATAGGTAGAGGTGTGTGTGGTATGAGTAGTAGGTGGTGGTGGTGGAGGTGGGGGTGGGGGTGAAGATGAGGGTGGGGGTGGATTGCCGCCGCCGCCGCCTCCATTGTCGAAGTTCCACGTCCCGTAAAAGACACCTACAGACTCGGCCGCAAAGAAGGTAAATAGACCCCGAGACATGTCAAGTCCTCCATAAGGACAGCCAGGACACTTAAGGAAGTGACGCTTGCTGAGCCAGGAAACCGGTAGAAGTTAGGAAACGAACCTCATCCATGATGACTGCACCGGTAGTCTTGCCACCGAAGGAGATCGTGATCTTTTGGAAGCAATGTGGACCTGGATAACCGCCTCCAAATTGCTAAGATATAGGTTCACATTGAGTACGGTACAGAAAAAAAAGTGGCCGTTGAACAGCTCACGGGAGTGTTGAGAGCGACAATCTAGAATGAAGTTGTGAGCAATGCAGGCGATCGCGACACGTTCACTAGACACCTACAAAGTCACTGGGTACATTGTTCTGTCCACACGCACCCCTGGCGGCGAATGTCAGCATGGGTCGCACTAGGAACTGTTCGGAAGCTCACAGCCCAACATCATAAAACGTGAATCTCGCATTGTCAAAGCGTTTGTGCAGCTGGACGTCTCCCCTGGAACGAATTGCGATGTCCCTGTGATGATGGTGTATTGGTTGAGCATGTGGACCGGCCAGGACGGAAAACGGGAGGGCGAAGGACAGAGCGAGGGAAAAAAGAGATGAAGGTCGCATTTTACGGCTGTAAATAATAGGGAAGAAGGAACGTCGAGTAAGCGAGCGGATGGATGGCTGAATGCCGTTGGACACGGTGTGCAGGGCAGGATTCTGTAGGAGGTGAGGAAATGAAAAGAACGGCAACAGGCACAAATTAAATTGGTAAGGCCCTTAGCAACTCAAATAAATGTAAACAAGCACTGATCATCTTTTGTTCGTCTCGAGGAACGTGGCACCGAAATATTATTCAAGACTAGTGTACGTTCACGCAATGCTTGCAACCATTTCACCCCGACTCTGCGCCAGCAACGATCAGTCCGCCCAATCCCATGATGATCTTGTTGAGCTGGTCAATGCAACCGGGTCCCAATAGGGCAGGCTCGGAAGCAGCGGTATCCGTCTGGGAAACTGCCGGTGCAGCAGTGGTCGAAGAAGTTGCCAACGAGGTGGTGGAAGCGGTGGTGCTGGTGGTGGTAGTGGCGGTGGTGGAGGTAGTGGACGAAGAACTGTAACTGCTGCTCGAAATCGATGTAGAAGAAGCCTTCCAAATGGATGTCGTTGAAGACGATCTCACGGTGGACTTGGGGGCTTGAGACTCCGAGGTTTGGGAAGGGCCGCCGTTATCACCTACGGGCTCCCAATCACCGTATATGATGCCCGCACCCGCCGGGGCAAAATATTGGAAGAGACCCTCCGAGAAGTCTAGTCCTCCGTAGGGACATCCGGGACACTGTAAGGGATTGTGTTTGCGTGTGCAAAGTGCATCCAGAACGGGAAACTGACCTCATCCGTGATCTGGGCCTGGGCAGTCTTGCCGCGACAGGTAATAGTGATCATGTCAAAGCAAAAGCTTCCGCTCCCGTATTGCTGTCGTCGGACCCATATGAGGGTTACAATATATGTGGAAAGAGTGGTGTACTTACTGCCGAATTTAATGCAACTATCTACATGCACTGTGAACGGGCGTATACAACGCGAAAATAACATAAAACAAGGGCGCACGAAATCACTAGGCGAGTTTGTTTTCCCGCACGCTCCCAATCCTGTCGCGTAATAAGAGAACCTCGCATTGCTCATGCGTTTCGCCAAAGTGGATTCATTCCCAAGCGCTGCCAATTGGCTTCTTCCGACGTGATGCTTCCGTGCAACATGGGCATGGAGGTTGGCAGAGACGGCGAGAACGAGGGATAAAAGAAATGGGAGGACAACCGAGACGCGCATGGCCAATGAAATGCTGGAAAAGGATGTATGGGCACGAGTAGAGACCGTGAAGAGGCTGTAAGCCGTGTTCGAGCAAGGAAGAACGTTGGAGACAACGAATTATATTTTTTTTGCAATTAATGATGATGATTTATTTATAATAAACAACAGTCCGCCCGCCTAATTACCTAAGCGCGCTTCTTCTCATTTAGCAACCCTGATGGACGGGTCAACGAACGTCGCCTGCATAACCCGTCAGCTTCTTATACGCAGCCAGTAACTGGCAGGAGCGTGCTACTTACAGAGATGAACTTGAGGATTTCGTCGAGAACCAGCACCGGCGCACTTAGGTACAACACACCCTGCCACTCCACCCAGTTCAGGGGTGTAATTTGGAATAATGTCTGTTCGCAAATCCATCAGAGACAAATCATGTTCGCATGAGAACACATGATGACGTACAGTGAAGAATGGAACATATAATATCATAAAGTGCAACGCCATACTCAGCGTAATCGCACCAACCAGGAACGGATTCTTCCACACCGGCAGAGCAAACAAACTTTCGTTCTCGGACAGCGAATTCATGGCGTTGAACATCTCCACCGTCACCAAGATCGAAAGACTCATCGTCGTTGCTCGTTGCGACATGACATTCGTGAACATCTCACAACCAATCTCGGGGAACATTGTCGAACATTGGTGGAAGTGAGTCTGCGCCATAATGAGAATGACAGGAAATTAATTGAGAAAAACTTGACATACCAATTGGTAGAATGATATTTGGGGTCCACCGGAGTAGAAAATAAACCACCATGCATATCCAAAGACTGTCGCGCACCCAACGTAGATACCGACGACCATGTAACGGAAAAATAGCCATTTGCTGACGAGCGGTTCCCTGCTATTCCGCGGAGGCATGCGCATTATAGAGTGGTCTGGTGGATTGAAGCCAAGGGCAGTAGCCGGTAAACTGTCCGTCACCAGGTTGACCCATAGCAATTGAACTGGGATCAAGGCTTCGGGCATGCCCAGAAGAACAGTCAAGAAAATGCTGAGTTTTGAATTTAGCACCGACATCCCATTCGCTACTTTTCAGTCTACTCACCTGACAACTTCGCCAATATTGGAAGAAACTGTAGTTTAGCGGGTGTTAGCTGTGAACAAGGAAATGGTCAAAGACGAGATAGCGCACTGAGGTATCGAATGAATTGTTTAGTATTATTATAAATAAGTCTACCCTCCTCCACAGCTTTCTCTATTGTCGAAAAGTTCGAGTCGGCAAGAACCATGTCCGCAGCCAGCTTAGCAACATCAGTCCCACTTCCCATAGCGACACCGATGTCAGCCTTCTTGAGCGCCGGCGCATCATTGACACCATCTCCCGTCTGTGTTAACATTAATCAAGGGTAAAGATTTTCGACAGCAGACGCACCATCGCCACAACCAATCCCAGACCTTGCAATAAATCAACGAGCTGACTCTTGTGCCCTGGCTCAGTCCGACTAAACAAGCTCGCTCGTTGTACCGCTTCTACTTTCTCCTCCTGGCTAAGTCCATCAAATTCCCGTCCAGTATAGCTCTTGCCGACCAAATCCTCGTCATCTCTAAATATGCCAATCTGCCTGCAGATCGTCTCCGCCGTGCCCTTGTTATCTCCAGTTATGCATACAACACGGATCCCAGCGGCTCTGCAATTCGCTACTGCAAGCCTTACTTCTGGTCGAGGCGGGTCGAGCATGCCAACAAGTGAGACAAAGGTCAGGTTTTGCTCGAATCGGGAATAGTCTTTTGTGCTCTGGGATAGGTAATGTGCTGAATCTATGTCTTGTACGTTGACGTAGGCGAGAGCTAGCGTCCGAAGACCCTGGGCACCATATGATACCGTACGCTCGTGGAGACTTGCACGACATTCTGGAGTTAACGGAACCGTGTTGCCATCGACCAGAACGGAAGTACAACGCTCAAGGACAGACTCTGGTGCGCCCTTGACAAACAATGCACCGGAACCGTTCAATTTGACGAGAACGGACATCATCTTGCGGTCGCGGGAAAACTCGAAGGTCAGGAGTCGAGGTATGGAGCGCTCGTAGTAGTCGTTCACTGCATTTGCGCGGACACTGGGAGAAATGTCGGAGAGCGACTTGGTAACTTCGGCGTCTGAACAACCGAGTTTCTCCACTAATACTTTCAATGCCGCTTCTGTCGGTTCACCAACATTCGTGTACGTAGATTTATCCTATAGATTTAAAGGGTGGTCAGCTAGGCTCGATATACGTGAACAGGGCTTACAGCGTGGTAGACGATCTTGGCGTCATTACAGATGGAGCTTATTTCAGCCAGACGTCGAATGGGCCCTGCATGAAGATCGGTAGAAGCCCCTTTGCCATCAACAAGCTTCACCGACCCGTAAGGGGAGAAGGTAGTCCCTTCAACATCATACTCTCGCAGGGTTCCCGTAAACTTATCCACGATGAGGAACTGGACATGCGAATGTCAGCCGACAACTAAATGCCCGATACCATTCCATGGCAATTACGCACCTTCGAAACACTCATCTGATTCGTGGTCAGAGTACCGGTCTTGTCAGAACAAATTACGTTCGTACAACCCAAAGTTTCGACACTGGGCAGATTCCTAACAATGGCATTCTTCTGCGCCATTTTCTTGGTACCAAGAGCCAGACATGCGGTGATCACAGCGGCCAGTCCTTCTGGAATAGCGGCGACCGCGAGTGCTACTGCAATCTTGAAATAGTAAATTGCACCCTTCAGGGCGCCGTGGTGAGTCGGATCCCAGAAGTGACGGAAATTCACAAGCCAGACGAGGATACAGATGACAGTGATGACCTTGGCGAGCATGTCACCAAAGTCATCAAGTTTCCGTTTAAGGGGGGTCTTTTCGCTGATCTGAGCAGAGATTGACTTGTGGATATCGCCGATGGCAGTTTGTTGACCGGTGAAAACAACAATGGCCTTCGCTCTACCATTAACAACAGTCGTGCCCTACAACATAATAATGAGATCGTTTTTTGCTCAGAATTTTGGAGAAATTTTCCTACTGAAAAGAGCATGTTGGTCATGTCCTGTTTCACGGCTTTCATGTCGGAGACAACGTCTACGGACTTGTTCACACTAACACTCTCGCCGGTCAGGATCGCTTGGTCTACCCTGAAGCTACTAGAGGACACAGAGAGTATTCTGCAGTCTGCAGGAATCTTGTCCCCTACCGCTACCGAAATAATGTCCCCGGGTACGAGCTCCGACGCATGAACACGAGACATCAGACCTAAGCGAAGTACATTGGCCTCATCAGGAGAATATTCCTTGAGAGCCTGGGAAACAAAAGAGCGTAAGTGTTGGACACATTTCCGACCAAGCAACTTACGTCGATCGCTTGTTCCGCACTCGTTTCTTGAATGACGCCCACAGCCGCGTTGGCGATGAGGATAAGAAGAATAACTAGAGGCTCCACAAAAGCTCCGACGAAACTTGACTGCTCGGAATCATCCAGTAAAGCAAGGACAAAAGATATGACGGCGGAGGCGAGCAGGATGAGGACAAGTTGGTCCTTAAATTGCTCAAGTATCAGTTTCCATAGAGGCGTAGAGGGGTCTTCGGGAAGTTCTGAGGAAACCAGTTGTTAGGGATTTTTCTTGCGGCCACAAAATATGACGTGCCATTTCTCCCGTAGGCTTTGGCGTGATTGACCACTTGCTCTGAGGAGAGACCTCGGGCGGAATCAACGCCAAAGTGTTCTAGGATGGCCTTGGGAGACTTGGTCCATGGTGTGTCCATAATGTCTAAATGATGGGAGTGAGACCCGAGATGGGCGACGCAAACAGTGAAGAGCCGGCTTTTTTTTCCTTTAAAGTTGGAGTTAGAAATTTCTGGAGCTGAACACGTGAGAAACGGTGACGTGGCGTGTTACTCCGGTCACGCTATTTGTCAGCGGATGACGAGAAATCCCCGGATTACCCGTGCTACTCTTCGAACTCTGGGTGGTAATTGGAAGTAGCAGCTGGAATTGAAAGGTATCATATTCCTGGTACCCGTAGTATATCGGCGTAAGTATCCTGCAATTAATATTGTCACCAGGCTGAGCAAGCTATCCGCCACGAAGGACAAATATACACAAACACCAGTACCAAAGTGTAATAGTAATCATCGAGGTTCGAGACTCCCTGCTCACTCGTCTGCGTGTCCTCTCCAAGTAGGGCAATCCTCAGGTTGATTCTGACTTGTTGTACAATGGGTAACAGTAGCTCATCGGGTCGGGGTCACCATGAGGAAAGCGTCGATTATGGTTATCTTTCACCACAGGGCATCTACACAACACCCAGGGATTTCAACCAAACTATCGTGTCTCAACTTATCTGTGCACGAAGGCTGGCGCCTTTCTATCGCCCTCTAGAGGATTACCGCGAAAGTTGGGACTGTGACCAAATCCTTGCTGCTCGGAAGGAATTGCCTGACACCGAAGGAACATCGGAATCGACCGTTCCCCGCGCTGAGGGCAACTCTTCAAATACCTCAAAAACAACACAATCTACACAGTCAAAAAGATTCAGCCTGCAAAAGGAGTTAGCTAAGGCGGAAGCTGCCGTCTATGTAGGTGCTGTCGAATGTCCGATATGTTTCCTGGTACGTTGTTGTTCCTCGGTTGTTTATTGTTCTTCTATTTACCCCTCTGCCAGTATTACCCCCCAAATATCAATCACTCTCGGTGTTGTGACCAGGCAATATGCACGGAATGCTTTGTTCAGATCAAACGGACGGAACCTACCGCTACCCATCTTGTCTCCGAACCCGCTGCTTGTCCGTACTGCGTGCAAGAAAACTTTGGGGTCGTGTACACTCCTCCTATATGGCGTGCTGGAATTGGCAGCGAGGCGGTCAGTTATTTCATCAACCTTGGTTCCCTTTGTTCATTTTCTTCTGTTCCTTTGTAAACTCGCCGTAATAGCCCTCGTTGTGGTCGGATATCCAGAAAGGCCCCCAATCGTCCGGAGACACATCAGCGCCTTTCCCTACACATAAACGACGTCAGAAGAGTTATGGCCACGAGAGCCCGGAAGTTGTGACCACTGGTTGGTCTTAGTGATGAGGGAATTAAAGCCTCCAACTCATTCTGTGCTTTTACACAGATCAAATACGACCTGACTGGGAGGCCAAGTTGGCTGCTGTCCGCGCCGCCGTCACAAGGCGTGCCAACAGACGTATCATTATGCGGCAAGTTGGGGATCGCCTGATCCCCGTTGGTGTAACAAGCGGAAGAGTGCATGCTATGGCACCAGAAGAAGTCCAGACTGAAGCAACTGAGAGTGGGGGCAGTAGGAGATCAAGGAGGCGGCAGCACCAGAATCAGGAATTCAATCAAATCTTTGGGTCAATGGGACTACCGGGACAAGATTTGGAGGAAGTGAGTTATTCTCTCTTCTGACGTCGTTATGCCCGGGGAACCCGAGCGTCTAATTGTGTTTGCTCAGCTCATGATTATGGAAGCGATGCGTCTTTCGCTTCTGGATCACGAAGAACACCTACGAAGAGAGGCTCAGAACCGAAATGGGGGTGCAGGAGCTACAGCTGAAGCCGAGCCTGCCCGTTCCTCTTACTTTAACGTGCCAGGAGAACCTAGCTCATCCAATCAGGGATTATATTCCGGTGACCCGACACCAACTTCTTCTGCCCCCTCCTCTACAGCCTCGGCCTCCTCGTCGCTGTCGTCGGACGAGACACACAACCGCCAAGAACATAATTCTGCTACAACGGCTGTTCCCGTCTCACAATCGTCCTCGATGTCCCTTCCCCCCACTAATCCTATTGCCACGTTACAAGGTATGAATAATACTACCCCTTCTTGGAGACATCGGACATCGAGTCCGCCACCGTTCGCGACTCTTAGTGCAATTATGGGTGCAGCAGCGACTGCAAGTGCAATCCTAGGCAACGAAGACACCACAACAACCACAACTGCTCGTTCACCCCCACGCAATCCTTCCACGCATGATGGTGGTGCTTCTGACATTACGGCTGGCCCGGCGCCAATCATCACAGTGGGTGAAAGCACGGCCCGCCGTGAGACAGAGGCTATTTTATCTTCAACAGACCCAAAGCCGTCACCACAGTTAGCCAAGCAAGATTCCATACCATCTTCGATGGAGTTAGCAGGAACGGTGGAAGGGCCGGACTCTTCCTTGGCACCGTTTTCTTCCAATACCACGGTTTCGCGTGCCCCGTTGTTCGGGTTGAGTTACACAAATGGAAGTGATTAGGTAAATTGATCCCTCGCCTCCTTACGCGACATCAAATGAACCCTTGGTTATAGTCAGTCGGGGATGAGGACTTTCATGTCATTCGAATTGTGTTCAGAAGCAATTACTCCATCTTCATGACCTCATCTTCAGCTCACTTGCATATTTCATTTCCCAACGACAGCTGCGATTATCCTTTGTAGCCTAACTAGAAAATATCTCTTTCGCCTTGACGCTGTCATCCATACTTAATCTATACAGATGCCCCCAATCTTGTGTGCCAAATGAAACTTATCTAAACAAACACATTCCCAATGGCATTGGGATTTGAAATGTAAGAAAAAGAATCAGGAGACATTGGCACTTTTAAAATATGCGAATATCACGCATTGATGGTCTTGGAAGCACTAAACCAGAGTCGGAATGTGGAGCATTATATGGCTTCTGAAGTTACTGTATAAAGCAAAGCGAACCAGCACGAAAGAGGTGGCGAAGTGAGGGCTTGCAAGCCTACGGTTATGGCTTGGGCGGTGGGGCCTGTGAGGAATTGGCCCAGATGGGTTTTGCTGCGTCAGGGTCGGACTGCTTTGCCTACAGGCCAAGAGGGTTGAGTGCTCGGGGATGATGCATGATGAAAAAGACACGCATTGTATGATGTGTAATTACATGATCAGAGATTGACTGACCTGGGCATCAACCAGATGTTTCACGGTCCGTTCCCGAGCGAGCCTGGCATCGCGGTTTGCATCTACTTTTCGTCTTAAATCTGGGGCCATGGCCTGAGTGGCCAGGAGCACAAATGTATCTCGTTAGCACGGTAATAACGGTGAGACAGTGAGACATCGCCAGGGTGCCAAAAGCGGAAAGAATTATTTCACGTTATATGTTTCTTCCTCAGATGGAATGGTAGCTAGGTCATTTTTGGGGTATCAGAATGTTTGAGCGCCCATGGGATAACCAAATTTTACCTTTCATTAGACCATAGCCAATAGCCATCACTGATCGTCGAATTCACCGTATCGATAATATTATTGTTGATGAGTGTTCAATTTCACGCGATGCAAGGCGGCCGTTCGATGTGCAAGACGACAGTGAGGCCACAAGAGGAAGACCGAGAGGATAGAAACGCACGTCCGATGGCAACTCCCGTAAATCTCAACCAGGGAAAGTTCCCGGACATGGTGGGCGAAGGCGAAGAGACGACTGCAAACGCGTCACGGTCACGCCTCGATTGCCACACCATTTTCACGGAACAACTTGAAACGGCCACGAGAAGAGAAAAAAATTAAGTGATTATTTCTCTTGTCAAAATATCAATCGATCAAGTCCGAGTAACACAAGCAATCGTGACAAGCAAATAAAACAGATTCATCGTTCGCTGTCTGCAAGGACAGGCAACCGCGGCGCAAACCGATCCGCAGTTATCCGCTTCAGCTTGTGGGCGAACCCCAACATATCACCGTTGCCTCGTCGACCCTGTGACTCGACTTTCACCAGTTCTTCTTGCTCGTGATCTGATGTCCCTGCGGTTCCATTTCCATCTATCTCCGCTCCGCAACTGCTGCTGCTCGAGCTGTAATTGGTCGCATCCAATGGCGGTATTGCTAGAAACTTAGGCTCCGAGTCAGAAGCGCCTCCCATACCATCCATCGATCCAACTCTTCCAAACTCGGAAGGTGTTGTTTCTGGGCGAGCACCATCGACGACCCTCCGCTCGTCTCCCGTGTTATCGGGCTCAAACCCGCACGCAACTGTCGTGTGGTCCGAGTTAAAGACATGTGTCTTGTCACGCGGCCCGGCAGATGTATGTGGCCGCCGCGACGACGTGTGCTTGCCCTTCGACACCTGCGATGTCGCATGTGCTGTCTTTTGTCGGGGCTTGTTCGGGATAGCCGCCCCTAGACCCATCGCCCCAGTCGGCGTAGAATCAATCGGCATGGGGTCGTGCGCGTTGTCGTGCGCGTTGTCGCGCTTTCGCCTTCGCGGTGATTTCGATTTTGACTTCGCACGAGCCCGCTCGGCACCGGATGATGCGGTTTGCAACTCGTGGTATTTGGCGAGGGCGAGCTCGCGCTCTGTGGCATTCGTTCCAACCACGGCAAGTTCTCGATCGGATAGCTCAATTGATTCAGTACCGGAGGGAGAAGAAACGATGATCTGGGAAGGGGGGAGGGTGAGATTGGGCGATAGAAATATGTCAAATTCACTTTAACCCGCGCGAAGAATTTCACGGATACCATTTCCGATTGGATTGTCTCACCTATTGCCCACCGGTTGCTCGATTTAGCCGCGGGCCATTGGAAAGAAAGTGTCTTGGTCCATGCACCGTTGATGTCCAGTGTAAAGCGTCCGGAAGACTCGACACCTGCTACGGACGTTGTGATCGTCTTTGTGGGTGATTCAGAAGCTACGGGAACGGCTGGGGAAGGTGGGGGGTGAACGAGATGACGGAATTCGTCATACGTCATCTGGGGGCGAGCTGGGGACGAGGACCTAGAAGATAATTGTGATGAGAGATTGTTCACGGTGCTTAAACTCTGATTTTCGACGAGAGATCCCGATACTAGTGTTGGCGACGAAATTGATGAAGGGGTAGGTGTTGGAAGAATGGGGATGTCGGATTCACGAGGGGATGGTGGTGCACTTAATTCAGTTAATTGTATGCGGCGCTCAACGATTAAGCTGGCGCTTCGAATTGAGACTGCGGGATACATTGGGAGGAGGTGAATGCCTATAGATACGATGTCCAAGGGGCCAATTGGACACGTTGGCGTAGTAATACCGTACCGTATTGCAGGGGCGCGTTGGTGGGTGGTCAAGGAGTCCAACGTGGGGTGTGGGGGAAGGGATTGGGTTGGCGGTGGCGGTGGTAGGTCATATCTAACTAAAGGCAGTTCGTAACGCTTGATCTGACGGCAACCGACGGCAGGGATGGGGATATGATCAATAACTTGGGATAGGTCAACAACCAGAGGCCGAATAGCCAGGAATAAACATACTGGCTTCGAGACGCCAAAATATTCGATAGTCAGGGAATATCACGGTGCTGAGACCATTGGCGTTTGCGGGCAAAGATATCCGAAATGGAAATTCCAATTGACCAATCTCAGCATATTCCTGGTCATCTGGCTTTGACCAGAGCACTTCCGTATATTCCACAAGCACGTTGGAGTGGAGAACGCCGAGACGGCCAAGACGCGACTCATAGCAGCGGACAGAGACTGTGATTGATTTTGCAGGTAATGGTTTGTATTCGCCTGCAAGACTAGTGCAGACGACTAGAGAAGATCAGCAACGTTGGGAGGGGCAATGAGAAGGGGGAAAGCACACGAACATCCTTCGACCTTGATAGGAGTGAGGCCCAGGTAGCCAGTGTATGGAAATGTTCGGACACAGGTTGGGTGGATGGACAACTTGACCATCGTTGGCAGCGAAGCGGGGTCGAGGTCGTCGATGTGGTCGATGTCGAGGGCAAGGGCGAGGATGGAGAGGCGGAGAAGGAAGAGAAGGGTGAAGATGCATACGAGATAAAATAAATATATTCAAAAAACACGGAGGAAGCAACGTGACATCAGGCGTGACAGAAGCAGCGTGACAATCATCATCGCAAGACTGCGATCTTCCATCGCCGATTCGCTCTGCCGATTGCCGTCTACACTGCCGAAGGAAGCGACCCAACTCCGGAACCTTCCGGTCACGCTCGTGACTCTCCAGCAAAACGGTCACGACACCTCCTCATCATCGTCCGACACCATGCCGTCCTCCCTGTATATCCCCTTTCTCCTCGCAGGAATGATCATCACGGTGCCCACACTTGTCTCACTCACCCTGTTCATCTTTTCATCTCCTTTCAGGGGTCAACCAACTCGCTTTGGAGTAAATGGCAGGTGGGATTCCACCACTGGGCCCACTGGCAGCCTCTGTTCTGTGACCTCACAAACTCTCGCTCTAGGACATGCAATGCGTCGAGAATTGTGACGCTCCGAATCCACGCGAACACGTCCTTTACGAGCAACCTGTTTGGCAAACTCTCCAAATGTTCCGTCCGTATATTCCTGATCTTCTCCAAATGGCACCCCACTCATGCATAATCCCGCGCGCCAGTCGGAGAAATGCTCTGTCAGTATTTCCTTTACCCACGAAAATGGCCTGTTGTTCATGCTTCTTCTCTTCAAGGCTTTCTTCCCGTCATCTACACGTGGCTTAGGACCCCTCGGCAATCTCCCTCCCGACAGCTCCCGTTCGACTCAGAAGAAGACTCGCTAATATCGAACAAACCTAATCCATCTCCTAAGCTGCTTCGTGGTTGGAAAATTCTCCTCTTATGGATTCCTGCTGCGTGCGATCTCACCGGGACAACGGTACGTCTTCATCCCTGGCTGTTAATGCTTCGACCCTGAATCGGTATGCTCGGCAAATAGTTGATGAACATTGGCCTGCTATACACGCCTGTGTCCATTTATCAAATGACCCGTGGAGCCCTCGTACTCTTTGTCGGTATGCTCAGTGTCATCTTCCTCCGACGCCGACTGTGGCTGTATCAGTTCAGTTACCTTCCATCCCATCGTCTTGACTTTGCTCACTCTCTTCTTCAGATGGATCTCTTTGATCGCCGTCATGGCCGGCGTTTCTTTAGTTGGATATAGCGGCTCTCTCATCAAGGATGTCATCAAAGACTCGGACAACATCACCCTAAACCTATTTCGGCATGTTTCGCCACTAGAGGTTCCAGAACAGACCACAGTACTTGTCGGTGAGGCATCCCTTCCATGATCATAAAACACCCGTGTCCTTGCATACCAGTCAAGCTGACATACTGAATCTTAGGCGTATTCTTCATCCTATTTGCTCAAGTTTTGTACGTACTTTTGTCCAGCTCATAGACGCTCTTTACATGATGATGGGATCGTTAGCGCGGCCACTCAATTCGTTGTTGAGGAAAAAATACTAGGCCAGTATTCGGTCGCTCCCCTCGTTGCGGTTGGCTACGAAGGTCTTTTCGGCGCACTCTCCATTCTACTGTTCTTTCCCATACTCTCAATTCCGTCGGTAGCGTCCCAGACCCCCTTCTTCGACCTTCCTCGAGGATGGCATCAGATGATTGACACCCCAGCCGTCCTGTATTCGGGAATCGTCATCGCATTCAGCATATCTTTTTTCAATTATTTCGGACTAAGCGTAACGAGGCATGTTAGTGCCACAGCACGGAGCTTGACGGACACTTGCAGGACACTCTCCATTTGGATCGTTAGTTTGGGTTTGGGCTGGGAGAGGCTGTTGTGGCCCATTTCACTGTTACAGGTTGTCGGGTTTACGTTATTAGTGTGAGTCGTGTTCGTTGATCATCAAGCCTATGCTGACGGCACTTGGCATTTCAGATATGGAACGGTGAGGCTGTCCGTGTGTATACAATCCGCAGCTTACAAGTATTCTATAGTTCCTTTTCAACAACCTCGTCACCGTTCCCCCATGCCTCCGCGGGCCGCCACCAGCTGTTCTGGCCCAGGACATATCAGACGAAGAAGCCGATCGCCTTCTTTCGGCTTCATTGGATGAAACTGCTCTATTACCAGCGGATCTAGGCCAGAGTGGGTTTGATGTACTCCCCGAAGGCCACGCGCAGGTAAAACCAGTCCGCTTCGATGCCTAGACTGACTTTGTGGAGGGTGTTCTTTTGTTGATGATTCGTTGCTGTCTATCAATCCACACACATATGTTCGTGAGATCGTCGCCATCGTATATCGTTAGCCAATCGCTGAGGTCAGATCTACTCTTTTGAGCCAAAACTTTACACGAACTGTTCCCACGACGTATTGGGTTTCCTTTGTGAGACCAACCGTGCCGAGATACCCATTCGGTGTTCGATATCGGTATGCGACCACTAGCGCTCGGCCTGCAATCTTCGATGGGATCATGGTTTGGAGCATTGCACAGCTAAGCTTAGCATGGAAATTCAAAGACTAGTGCTATTCTTTACCCATCAGTCTCAAAATAAAGTTTCGCCCATTTAGTTAACCTGGTGGTCTCGTGACACCTTTTTCGCAGCACCGTGACTACAGAGGGTAAGGCTGCGACAGTACGTACGTACGTACAGAACGTTTGGAGATTCACGGTTGAGCTTGGGTTTCCAATCTTGACGATGTTTTCCTCAGCCTGAACATGCGGCAGGGTTAGAACAGTCTAGTTTATATCTGGAAGTACCCCATATTCCGGAAGCTTCCGGTTTGATAGGCTCTAGTTTCCGCAGATTCCAACCCAAACTGGCCGCGACGTCGTTTCCATCATGAGCAACTTCGATGGCTCTCCAAACTCCGAGCCTCCTACCCACTTTGCAGACATTTGCTGAAGAGTCCGTTAAATACTTTGAACTAAATTTTGCAATGTGCTTATATGGAAGCAACTAAAGAAACTATCTGCTTATAAGGGTCGTAATTTTGTGTAAAGAAGGAGCTCCAGAACGAGATTGATATTAGAAGTTTGGAGGACGAACAAACTTCACCGTCACCGCCATCATAAAATTAATGACATGGTGTTCTGAGAATTATCACTAGACTCGCCGTCCCTATCGCGATCCCTGGCTTGAACCTGACATGTAGCAGCTTCTAGCGCCTCGAGATCCCATCCCATCATCCATTTCTCCAACTTCGCTTGCTTCAGACATTGACCCAGCTCGCGAAGGGTTTCATCACTGTGAATACTAAAATCAGATCGCGGTCAACCAGGGGGGATCAGCGTAGCAAACCTCGCATGTGTCTGGAGCCATAGACAAATGTCATCCACCCAGATTTTACTGTAAACGTAGTAGACCTCGTGATGATCAAATATGCGTTTCATCTCAAGGAAGCATCGAATCACCGTGCGTTGCCCTTTCAGCAGAAGATTCGTTACGTCCGTACGGCATACTTCTGCGAGCGCAAACGATCTGTATAAAGGGAATGCAAGGCAGCGGCGGTAAGACGGGACAAGAGTGGAAATGAGTTCGGACGGTGTGAATATTTGAGATCGCGAAATTGTGTACAGGGGGGCTTGTGGCATGTCATAAGGTGGAGGGTCCAAGGCGGCGACAGCCGGGGTCAGAGTGCTGATTGTCCATGCACTTTCTGGGTTGAAATCCTGTTGAGTACTGCGGGCCTCATATGCGTATGAGAATAGAAAGGTGATGACTGTCAGGTAAATATGGTGATTCAGCATTGGCGTCACCAGATCTGTTCAAAGACTTATTAATAATTCGGATGGTGTGCAAGCAAGTATAGCACCGACATTCTTTCCTAGGCAAACGTAACATAGCAAGATTTTCCTCCTCAGTGTATTGAAAGTCATCGGCACTTGCTATTAGAGGGTGGTTCCATGCAATTAGCTCTTGGATAACCGAGTCGTCCGCATAGTCAGCCCTGCACGGTGTGAAAAAATAGGTAAATAGTTGACGGCCTCAATCTCACATGTAATGTTCTTCATCCCATTTTTCCTCTTCGTGCCTCTCTCGTCTCCTCCGTCGCTCGTCGATAGGGCAAGTCTCCGGGTCAGAGCCAAGCTCGTTCACCTCATTCTCCACATGAGACATGTGTCTAAAGTATCCAGAGTGCAGATTCAAAAATCCATATGGCCTTTCTGCCGATATATGAAGAGGGGGGAGGGTAGGGACCCTTTGTGGTAGCAACCAGTCGTTTGCAGCCGCTAGACTAGTGTGAGAACACACCCGATGTATCAAGATGGATACGTGCCTTCAAGTATTTCTCGCTGTTCAATGGACATCCCTTTCGCCAAGTTATCATCACTCGGTCGTGGGGGGTCGTCTGTATCTAAAACCTCAATCATTGGACTTGTTGGGGCTGTCGGTCGTGGCGCTAGCAGCTTCGCCAGCAAATCCAAATCTTTGAACTCTTGTCCTCTTACTTCCTTGGTGAGTGTAATAGTCAGGTACCCCGATCCAGCGTCATATTTCGCGGACGAATCGTCGTCCTCCAGTAGTGTATGCGAGAAGTTGAGCCGCAGATAATACGGATTGACGTGCACTGCTAGGAGCGTGTCGTCGACGCGTATTTCCACCTCGGAAGCCTACTTTCATTGGGGGGAGTTGGGTCGGTGAGGTATCAGCGGTGAGGTCTAGAGGATGGCGCACGCGAATGGAAGGGCAATAGATGGATACAATTACGGACGCAAGGGTTTGTCTGCATGAGAAATGAGGTGTTATCATGTCAGAATGGGCTGGGAGTCTCTTGCCAGTGGTGCACGGCCGTGACACAGCTTTCAAGCTTCAAGTCTCCTTCGATGAAGGACAGTTAAACCACACCGACTACATCATCGACCTCGCAAAGCGACACGCCTCTACTTGTCTGACAGCTGGGGTCGTGTCGAGCCTGCATTTGAATAAATAACGGCGTCACACCCAAGTCAACCGCAACATTTTCTATGGACTCACAAGTAAGAACTTATTGGAATCATAACCAACCCAGTTATTATACTGACAGTGGTCCAGACATTACCCGTAGTTCCCTCACTTGAGGCGATCGAGCGACTCATCATTCACGAAAAGAGGGGAAACTGCGTACCGATATTCATCGAGCTCCCTGCCGATCTCCTCACGCCATGTATGGCGTATCTCCGTATAGCCAAAGACTCAAAGTACAGCTTCTTACTCGAGTCTGTGGTTGGCGGAGAGAATGTCGCTCGATATAGCTTCATTGGTGCTGGTGAGTTGTTCGCAGCACTATCAAAATGACGAGACAGTAGATCTCATTGGGCGATGTCAGACCCTCTCAAGATCGTGAAGACTGGCCCAGGAGAAGACTTTACAGGAGATCCAATGGTAGCCCTAAAAAAAGAGCTCGCTCTTTATCAGTATGTGAACATCCCCGAAATATCGGCCTTCACCGGGGGCGCGATCGGCTATGTTGCCTATGACAGCATCCAGCATTTTGAGCCCAAGACGGCTTGTAAACTCGAAGATCCTATCAATATTCCCGAAGCAATATTCATGGTTGTCGATACACTCCTCGTATATGATCATATATATCAAAATCTGAAGGTCGTGTCCCACGTATTTTGTCCAAGAAACGCGGGCACCGTCAACCTCGCGTTTGTTTATCGGACTGCGGTCTCAAAAGCACGCAGGTTAGCCAAACTTGTCATGACGGCTGTGACACCCGAAGTCCCCCAACAGCCAATCGTACTGGGCAATACAGGAATATCGAATGTAGGGAAAGAGGGTTACGAGCGTTTTGTTTCCACCCTGAAGAAGCACATAATCGCCGGTGACATTATTCAAGCAGTACCGTCCCAGCGACTGGCACGGCCGACGACCTTACATCCCTTCAACGCGTACCGGCACTTGCGACGGGTCAACCCTAGTCCATACATGTTTTATTTGGATTGTGGAGATCTGCAGATTGTAGGAGCTAGCCCAGAGACCTTGTGCAAGGTGGTGAAGAATACTGTATTCAATCATGCAATAGCGGGTACGACCAAGAGAGGGAAGAGCCCGGAAGGTTGTTTTTTTTAGATCGTTTCCGATGCGGGTGCTAATGGTCAACCTAATTTACAGAAGACGAGTTATTAGGCGCTGAGCTGCTCGCTTCCGCAAAAGACCGTGCCGAACATATCATGTTAGTTGATCTGGCACGCAATGATGTAAACCGAGTTTGCCAGCCGAACACGGTCAAGGTTGATCATCTCATGAGGGTGGAAAAGTTCAGTCATGTCATTCATTTGACTTCCCAAATATCAGGGAAGTTACGCGAAGAGAAGACAAGGTCGGTTTCGTTGTAGCTATAACTTTGTCACGGACTCACCTACTATCTGTCAGGTTTGACGCCTTCCGTTCCATTTTCCCTGCGGGAACTGTATCTGGTGCACCCAAGATCAAAGCAATCGAACTTGTATCCTCGTTGGAAAAAGAACGACGAGGGGTCTACGCGGGCGCCGTTGGTCGCTTCGATTTTGCGCATGATGAAATGGACACTTGTATTGCCATCCGCACCATGACGTTCAAGGATGGCACGGCTTATCTGCAAGCGGGAGGTGGGATTGTGTTTGATAGCGTTGAGGAAGATGAATATGTTGAAACATTGAATAAACTGGGAGGCAATCTGAGGGCTTTAGAGGACGCTGAAAGTAGGTGGCCGTCCAGCAAAATTTCAGAGGTTGAACATTGATGACTTCGAACAGGATATTGGTACAATGTTCACAGTGAGATAAACGGAGATCATCAGAATTAAGATATTTTGTGGGACTAACACGTTATATGGTGGTCGACGTGCAGCCACTGAAACGTTATAGATGTCTATTAGGTAGTCTGTCTTTGATCCGTTGCTTCTTCACCTCTTCCGACTGGCGAAGAGCCACGCCCTCCCTTCCTGCAATACTCAGCACGCCGGCCACCAACTCTGCGGTACGCGTGCTTTCATCGTTCGCCGGTATTGGATACATCACGATGCGAGGATCCACATTCGAATCAACAATTCCGATTGTCGGGATGTGTTCGATGGCGCACTCACGGATAGCGTTCATGTTTGGAAGTGGATTCAGAAATATGATGAGGTCTGGCACGACCTTTTCCTCCGTCACTGTTTTGGGACCGAACATTTGTAGTTTGTTTGTTAAGGTCCCCGGCAGCCATTTCTCTCCAACGTGATATCCTTGCTTGCCCAATCTTTCTGCAGCCTTGCGTACGGGAAGTCGCAAATCTGGTCGTGTGCCCACGAAAACGATTGTGCCATCTCTTGAGGCTATTGCGCGTACAAGGTTAGCCGCTCGTCGAAGGAGCGGGAGTGTGTGATCAAGATCGATGATAGTAATCCCGGCACGAACACCATATGCATATGGTGCAAAATTGGGATTCATGAGAGATTTTGAGTGCCCGAAATGTGAACCGGAAGCCAGGAGTGCTGAAAGCGTTGTTTGGTGCGGTGAAAGTGGTTTATGCAGGGTATGGTGTGGTTGAAAGGCACTATCCCGAGACTGTGTGGATCCAAATTGGCTGAGATGATCAACTAAAGGAGCATTGTAAGTCACTTCAATAGCGCACAATCCGTTTTCTTGTCAAACATACAAATCTGCTTGCGTTCTGCTCGTGTTGTCTGGAATGCAGTCCAGTCATTTACCGTCTCTAATCGTTCGTATCCTCCTGGTACCGTCGAGACACAGCGTACGACTTCTAGTGGTTGTTTTCTCTTCGAGCATCGCGTCGTAGCAGTCAACCATGGCCGCAAAAGTGAATTGGACATGGCCGCAAAATCCGGAGGAGCTTACCTCATCCAGTTTTTTTTTTTTTTTTGCAAACTCTCACCACCACCACCACGCAAAATGGACGACCAGTTCGACGGCGCTGTCGGCATCGATCTCGGAACCACATACTCGTAACGGGTCTACTAGCTGTGTCCGATTTCTTTTTTCACTTAATGGGTCTGTTCTTAGCTGCGTTGGTGTTTGGCAAAACGACCGAGTCGAGATCATTGCCAACGATCGTGGGTGCTTGGTTGCCTCCCGTTTATTCCTCCTACTCTAATCGCATTCTGTTTTATTTAGAGGGAAATCGGACAACACCATCCTATGTCGCCTTTGCCGCCGAAGAACGTTTGATCGGTGATGCAGCGAAAAATCAGGCTGCTATGAACCCCCGCAATACTGTCTTTGACGCCAAGCGCTTAATTGGTCGACGATTTGAGTTGGTGTCTTTTCAAGTTGTTTCTGGCCGTTCATCACTCATGATCCAACTTTGGACAGTGATCCAGATGTCAAGAAGGTGTGCCATTTCCTCAGCTTTTCACAAAAGCTGCCCATTCCGATGCCTGTTACCAATCCAGGATATGACCCATTGGCCATTTGAGGTCGTTGAAAAGGATGGATCGCCACTGATCAAAGTCCAATACCTTGGTGAAGAGAAAACTTTCAGCCCACAGGAAATCTCATCAATGGTTCTGACGAAAATGAAGGAAATTTCCGAAGCCAAGCTTGGAAAGACTGTGAAGAAAGCCGTTGTCACGTTTGTATTTCGTTCTTCTTTTCCTAGAACATTCATATATAGTAGCCTTTTGCAGCGTCCCCGCTTACTTTAATGATTCCCAGCGCTTGGCTACCAAAGACGCTGGTGCCATTGCCGGCTTGGATGTTCTCCGTATCATTAATGAGCCCACCGCTGCCGCCATAGCTTACGGCCTTGACCGGCAATCGAAGAATGAGAAAAACGTCTTAATTTTCGACTTAGGAGGAGGCACGTTCGATGTTTCTCTTCTCAATATTAGCGGTGGTGTATTTGCTGTCAAGGCGACCGCTGGTGACACCCACTTGGGGGGCGAGGATTTCGATAACGCTCTTCTAGAGCATTTCAAAAACGAGTTTAAGCGGAAAAGCAAGCATGACATCTCTGACGATCCTCGTGCGCTTCGTCGTCTGCGAAGCGCTTGTGAACGTGCCAAAAGGACGCTTTCAAGTGTCGCCCAGACGACCGTTGAAGTGGACTCGCTTTTCCAGGTGAGATCGATTAGTGTTTCTCAATGACGATGAAACCTATTTTTTGGACAGGGAGAGGACTTCTCGGCCAATATCACTCGTGCCCGTTTCGAGGAGATCAACGCCGCAATGTTCAAGTGCACCATCGAACCGGTCGAGAAGGTACTGAAAGATGCCAAGATGCCTCGTGAAAAGGTCGATGACATTGTCCTCGTTGGTGGTTCCACTCGTATCCCCAAAATCCAGGCACTCGTTTCGGAATACTTTGGTGGTCGTCAACTCAACAAGTCGATCAATCCCGATGAGGCTGTTGCCTATGGCGCCGCTGTCCAAGCTGCCGTTCTTACAGGCCAGACTTCTGAAAAGACTCAAGACTTGCTCCTCCTTGATGTTGCACCTCTGTCTCTTGGTGTTGCAATGCAAGGTGATGTGTTTGGAGTTGTCGTGCCCCGCAACACACCTATTCCAACCAATAAATCGCGGACATTCACCACTGTCGAGGATAACCAAACGACTGTCACTTTCCCTGTGTAGGCCTCATTTTAATCTTCATATGTCATTGACTCATCTTGAGGCAATAGATACGAGGGCGAACGCACTCAGTGCCGTGACAACCGTTTACTTGGCGAATTCGAGCTCACAGGTATTCCTCCCATGCCCCGTGGTCAGGCAGAGTTGGTGACGACCTTTGAAGTCGACGCCAATGGTCTGCTGAAGGTCTCAGCCCAGGATCGTGCATCCGGTCGCAAGGCATCCATCAGTAAGATTCCCCATTGGTGCGAAACTGTGGTGACTGATTGATCTTGCATACTAGGCATCACCAATTCTGTTGGTCGTCTTTCATCGGCTGAAATTGAGCAGATGATCAAGGATGCTGAGCAGTACAAGATGGCGGACAAGGAGTTCTCAGCACGTCACGAAGCTAAATCGGACTTGGAGGCGTACATTCACCAAGTAGAAGGTACAATCACGTCGCCCGAAGTCGGCATGAAGCTCAAGCGTGGAGCTAAGGCTCAAGTGGAGGCTGAGCTTGCACGAGCACTTGAGAGGCTCGAGATTGAGGATTCGACGGCTGACGAGCTTAAAAAAGCACAGCTGGGCATCAAGCGTGCTCTGCAGAAAGCAACTGCTGGTATCCGATGAGATAGCACATGGAGGTAGAGTGTGTACATCATCTTGTCTGTTTCGGCATTACTTACAGGTCATATTCCATCTTTTCGAATTTCCAAACGTAAGGTTTACCCAGTATCATAAAGAGGTTAGGTTATGACGAAACAGCCTTGTGTACACTCAGCCCAACCTCAAGAATCCATAATTCCTCATCCGCACCGTCACAGAGTGCTTTGTCTGCCTCTGCAAAAGTAAGGGCACAGAGAGACTTTTGACGACCAGCTAAGGTCGGGTGAAGGATGACCAGGTCGTGTAGCTGTTGTGGATTGTCAACACGCTGGAGAGATACGGTGCCAAGATGTTACCTGAGAAAGAATTTGGGAGGCTGAATATCCTCCTCTCATAAGTTCCTTCACCTGCCTCTTGATCCGCTCGAAACCAGTGGTTTTACTCTTGGCGTCACTGTCAACATCCATATCTGTGTCACATTCGATACCTAATGCTGTGGCAAAATCATTGATGACATCGCTGGGGACTACGCCTGCGATCTCTTGAATGTCGAGTGAGGTAATAGTCGTGGGAGGATTTGTAGACGAAGAGAGTCGTGAGGCCGATTGAAGATAGGTGATGGCACGGCGAAGGTCGCCTGATGAGGTACTGATGAGGGAAGAAATGACTTCAGGTTCTATCCCGATATGCTCGGCGGTTGCGATATATGAAAGTCGAGAAGATGTGGATGTGGGATCAAGTGGCGTAAAGCGAAACTTTGAGCAACGAGAAGCGAGTGGCTCGATAATCCTTGAGTGTAATCAGTGGAAGATTCGGGATAAAAGTGTGGTGCAAACCTGGTCACATAGTTACAGACAAGACAGAATCGAGTTATGCGTGCGTAGGTCTCCATTATCCGACGAAGTGCGCCCTGGGCATCTTGAGTCATGGAATCGGCTTCATCTAGAATAATGATTTTGTATGGGGGGCATGGATATGTTTTTCCATCAGATGCGACAGCTTGAGCGCGTGGTGTCTGCCGAGCAAAGTTTTTGACTTTTTCGCGCACAATGGAGATGCCTCGTTCATCGGAAGCATTTAGTTCTAGTACTCGGTCTCTAAAGTTTTCTGGGCTAAAACGACTAGATTTTAGAGATGGGTACGGTTTCAAATCGTTGTGCACTGACCCGAACAGTTGTCGAGAGAGAGCTAAGATAGTGGATGTCTTTCCTGTTCCTGGTGGACCATAAAATAGCATATGAGGGAGCTATAAAAAAAAAACAAGTTGAGTGTATTAAAAGAAATGATTACTGTGACAAACATTTGTCGACGACAGAGTCTTCCTGAGTACCGCGACAGTGTGATCTTGTGCTGAGACATCTTCTATGGTCTTTGGACGACTATCATTGCAGTTAGATCCCGTCCGCGATGATAAAAGAGTGTAGTACTATTTTTCTACCCAGGGTTGCAGGGCGGGATCTATGATGTGCTTTTGAGCGGGCTTGTTCGACTGTAAGTGGAAAATTGACATTGCTGAGGTTGTCACGTTCGCGTACTGTCACATGTCACACATTCGCTGCTGACCAAGCATCGACTCTTTTTTGCTGCTATCAAAGAGTCACTATAAGGAGCCCCCGGCACGGTTGACTACAATGGCTGGTGATACAACAGGTCTTTGCCATTACGTTCTAGATTTTATTTTTATTTTACCAACCACATAACAGGGAGGAATGAATCTGCTGTGGCAGATCTCCAAGTCAACAGTGAGTCACTCTAGTTTCGAGTCGTGAATGAAAACAATAACGCGTCGAATTACTAGGCACGGCGGGAAGATCATGTATGGTCGAATTGAAAAATGGAAGAGTCGTCTTGAAGCAGAAATGTCCGTCATTCGAGAAACTTTCGGAGACGCTGCAAGGTAGCTGTTCCATGTGGCTCGGTGCAACGCACGCCTGCTGAACTCTCCGGATGAACTTTTTCAGAGATTGTCAAATTCCGTGAAATGTTAGCGCTGCGTATGGAAAAGGGGGATCCGCCTCTACTTTCGATACCCGATGAACACAGGCCGGTTATCGCGAAACTCGCTCATGAGAGGTGAGTTCAGGAATGTGACGATGGAAAGCAACTGAACCATATCTTTTTCAAAGTGATAAGACGCTTCCGGCTCTCACTAAACATATCCATAACGAGCTTCTCCCTTCTCAAGATGACACCGAAGAAGATATCTCATCATCTGTCTCATCGTCCCTTCCTTTTCAGGCCGTTGAAGCGGCCATCAAATCGATTGGCATCCGGAACAACTATGGTCTAGACGGCACCGGGGCAGGAAAGGTACCAGCCGCAGTATGTATATGGCGGTGGGAAGTCAAGGAGGAGCATCGCCATTGGTTACCAAAAAACGCACGGGAGAAAGCTGAAGTTAGATTGGCCGAGAGGGTTCAGGTGCGTCATTTTGCGGTCAATCAAGTGATCGAGATTTTCATTGTTTGCGTCTCTACAGGCTAAGAAAGATTTGATTGCGCTGTTCGAGTCCCTCACTCAAGACGAGCGGGACGCGATCCTCGGTGCTAAAGGCGGAATAAAATTTCCCTCCAGAGACAGAAATAACAACGGCATGCCAACCATATCAGTGGATTTGACCGAAGAATTCAAATCCTCGCAATCGACAACGGAACCACAGCAAAAATTGGATGACGGAAGTGATGCTGTCAGTGTTCGTCATCGCTGTATGGTACTAATTCAAGACGAATTAACAGCTCACTCACAGCATTTTCTGGAACCTAGCGGCAAACAAAATCCCTTTCAAATTATGAAGATGTCTCTTGATCCCGCGAAAGACACTAAAGTGCGTCATCAAAAGCAACCCAACTAGTTGAGCTCATATTTTCTCCAGGAAAGGGAAATGTTAAAGAAGAAAACTTCCAAGGCCAAGAAGGAGAAGAGGGACAAGCAAGGCGAGATCAAGTCGCGATCACTCATGAATTTCTTTGGAAAAGCCAAGAGTAACTATCGGTCCTCCCCTGCTCAAGAAACTCCCGACGTCGTTGCCTTGCCTTCTTCGAATCGTTCAGACTTTGAAAAGACGTTCAAGCCTTTTCTCCTCAAGAAGGATGCCGAACTCGCACCTATTAATTGGTTCATCGCCAAGAGGGAAGGGAAGGGCTGGTCAGGTAGTACTATTACAGACGCCATCCGCGTGGATGATGTCGACAACCAGGCCAACAACGAACAGGATAAAATATCAGATGTCCACGACCTTCATGGAGGTGTTGGTAACATGTGTTCTAGAGGTTCGCACATTCTTTCTTCCTACCGGAGTATTGATTATGAAACGCGCGGTCGTGTAGATCGTCTACTCTCCATCCTGTCATCTCTCCCGGTATCCACTGACCCTTCCCGCCACTGTCGATCCCTGCAATCCATATTGTCGCCTCATATTGGACGCCGCCGTCCACTAGCCGTCCGCGACATTGTGTCTCAAATTACAGAAGCTGAGATTGCGGGGGACGTTTCACTCGTCCGCTCTCTTCTGTCCAGGCTAAGCAATTGTTCACTTTTCACCCCAAAAGTGTTCATTTTTGCAGAAGACTCTCGTCCTGGCTATTTTGGTACATGGACCCGAAATTCAACCAATATTGGACCCCGAAGGCCATTTAAAAGGGATCCAGTAGTGATTGATTATGGGTATGACAGTGGGGAGGAGTGGGAGGACGAGGGCGCTGGCGAGGCTGATGATGTAGTAGAAGACGGTGACGAGGACGGTGAAACCGAAGATCCAGATTCGGACTTGGATAGTTGGCTGGTGGACGACGACGATGACGATGACGATATACTGAATGTCGGAACCCCCTCGGAAGAGAGAAATACTCCCCCGTTGCATACCAACTTCCTCTTTACCCCACCACCACCGAAAAGGAAGTTGAAAGACGAGGACCAGAAACTCGGGAAGAAGCGTAAGGTTGTTATCCCGCTCGTGCCTTTCGTCAAGGGTCCCTGTTGGGAATCAGCTGTGGGTCAGTGCGAATACGACCTTTTCGAGGCCTACCGGATACAGCTGTTCAATGGTACATTGTCTTGGTATCAATCCCATATGCCCTTGTTAATTTATCCGCCTTCTAGATACGCCATTCCCTATAAATCCGTTCACATTTGTCTCCGCTGCACTTCAAGATCGACGATCGGACAAAGTTTTTGCCGTCCCGTCTCTACCTGATCGTCTTGTCGTATCCACAACTAGTTCCGTGATACCCCCGCCTGGCCCATCGATCGCATGTCCCCCGATATCCTTCATTCAGGTGAACCCTTCATCCGCTAATGCGATAGTTCGGCGAACAGTCCCTTCACCGAAAACCAGTTTCCCCGATGCTCACCTACCTTCACTCCTCACCAAGATAACATCGCTCCAAACGGGGAACTTTACTTTTCTCGTGGAATCAATATATCAAGAACTACGTGGACTCAACGTGAAGAAGAACGCGATTGAAGCTAAAATCAAGGAGGTTGCGGAAAAGAGTAAAGAGAGAAAAGTATGGATCGTCAAACAAGATGCAACGGTTAGCATTTTCATCTTCCCCTGATCTTGACAGTTCTGAGTGATGAACCAGACATAATTTTATTGTCAACTATCTTGTCGGAAGCAATCTGAGTATCCTTATAATCAATTCACTTGCAACGTACTTTTTGGATGGTTACAGTAACGTTTAACTTTGCTTTCTTTATTAATACACCTGATACCACCGTAGACATGCCCATTGTTGAAGAATAGGCATAGAATTCCCAACCAAGTATCAATTATACAAGTGTACTAAATCAATGTCCATATCGAGGATAAATAAATAAAATACGGACGGAGGACAGTCAGGACGACCCGAGTTTCCACAGTAGCTCGGCATACTCAAAGTCTGACTTCTGGTCGTTGAACTCAACATGGTGAATATCGCCCGACAGTGAACCTGCGAAATCCGTATTCGGGTCAGAGGTATATTTGTTGAATGAGTTGAGCAGAAGTTGCTTACGAACGAGCATTTTGGACACATGCCCATCGGAATTCAGTATTGGCTCAAAGCCCAATCCCCTGAATAGTTTCAGTCGAAGTCTGTGCCCCATGTCAACAAACAGAAACACCAATCCAAGACTCAAAATGACAATGTTCCACAACAAAAATAAAATGAGCTGACTGTACTCACGCTGTACTGCCGAGCTCCTTTTCGTGTTCAGCGGCAGGATCGCACTCTTCCAGTGCCCGAGTTTCTTCCCGGAGTGTCGCTAGTTCGGCCTCCTTGTTTGCTAGGAGACCCTCAGACTCGTTGATGGCTTTACACAAAGATAAGCGTGTAACATCTAGCTGGTTAATGGCCGCCGCATGTTCTTCCGCTGACGGTACGGATGGGGGTCTAGTAGAGGACTTGCGTGCGGATTCGAGAACTTTCGAAAGATCTGTATTTGGAATGGAAGTGAGAAAAGTTGAGAGAAAGGGAGAAAGATTCAAACTTTCTCTTCAGATTTGAGTGGGTACCCTCGATTTCCTTCTTTCGTTGGGCCTCGGAGGCTGCGATCTGTTCTTCTGCGGCAAGGATCGTCAAGTAGTCCTCTTCTGGGTCCATTATGGGTGCCATGTCCCGGATTAGTTGTCTGCCAGATGGGTAGTTTAGGCAGTTTGATTAAGAAACAAGTGGATTATTACATGGCTTCTTGCAGGTCTTTCGACATTGGTAGTAACGGTTCAAAAGGCGCGATTTATCACATCACGTGCGTCCGTGATTCGCGACTAGTTTAAAGTCTCCGGCTCTCAGGCTGTGTGGCATTCACAGTGCTTCATACGTCCAAGACGACCCAATGCGAGAACCAAAAAATCTCAAGGTGTAAGTAAACTCCGTGCCAGAGACACGCCAGGTAACTGGCAACGCAACAGATGAAAGTCCAAGATGTGTGCGTGAGTTGACCCTAACCACAAATTGGCACCACAGTCGGAGATAAGAACGACACTCAAATCGGAGATAGTCATCACAGACACCCATCCGCGCCCTCTGCCCACCTGAACTCACCGTCAACTGCCATATTGCGAACGCGCTTTCACCCATTGTCACCATGGAGGTCGGCGAGCTCTGTAATATCATCTTGGACTAGCTGGTTGATATCTCGTTGCAGGCTTTGCTCGACTTCTCGAGGGAGTTCGATGTCTCACTCATGGACAAGGTCGTAATGACATTCTATTCCGGTACCGGTCCAGAGGTTAGCACCCCATTTATCACTCTTTTAGAATGTCCCTCTCATCGTGCCACCAATATATCTGGCGCTAATCGAACCACAGCAACAAATGGCGCAGCAGGTACTCACTCAGCTAGAAGAGCACCCAGACGCTTGGACGAGGGTACCGGACATCTTGGAAAGGTCATCGTTTCCGCAGACAAAGGTAATTGATCTATATTCTAGGATCGTCGTTCTCGATCCAAAGATGGCAATCTAGTACATCGGCCTACAAATCCTTGAAAAATTGATCAATACACGTTGGAGATCGCTTCCGGATGGACAGCGGCAAGGTATGCCTTATTGACCTTCGTTGTATTCACTTGTAATTGTGTCGATCTTTCACAGGCATACGCAACTTCGTAGTTGGGGTCAATGTCAAGATCGCGTCTGACGAGACAACTTTACGGAGAGAACGCACGCATTTGAATAAGCTCAACCTCGCCCTCGTTCAAGTCTGTCACCTCGATTTGATCTCTTCACCGCTTTCTTATTTTCTTCGCCGATTTCTCTTAGATCCTTAAACAGGAGTGGCCGCATAACTGGCCTACATTCATCACGGAGCTCGTCGAGTCCTCCAAAACAAACCTGTCTCTCTGCGAAAACAATATGGTCATCCTCAAGCTTCTTTCGGAGGAGATCTTCGACTTCTCCGCGGAGCATTTGACACAGGCCAAGATCAAGAATCTCAAGAACCAAATGTGTGGGGAGTTTTCCGAAATATTCAAGTTGTGCCTAGAAGTGCTTGAAGAGGCCCAGAAGACATCGCTGATCAGAGCAACATTGGAGACTCTCCTGAGATTCCTGAACTGGATTCCATTAGGATATATCTTCGAGACCAAGATAATCGACTTGCTCCTCACCCGCGTGAGTTACTTGTTTTGCTGTTTATAGAGAAATGAACCGTCGTTTGAATCAATTACTAGTTCCTCGAAGCTGCCGAATTCCGCAACGTAACCCTCAAATGCATCGCAGAAATCGCATCCCTCAACGTTGGTCCTGAATACGACCCAAAATTTGTTATTCTCTTCGAATTGGTGATGACATCTATCAATCGAATGATCCCTCCGAGCACAAACATTGCTCAAGCATATGGGAACGCAAACGATGCGGGACAAGAGCTTGTGCTCAATCTTGCCTTGTTCCTCGCCAATTTCCTATCAAACCATCTACGCGCCGTCGAGTCTGAGGCGAATCGTGACGTGCTGCTGAACGCTCATTTGTACATGGTGAAGGTTTCGCAAGTGGACGAGCGGGAGATATTCAAGATCTGCCTTGAGTATTGGTTAAAACTGGTCGCCGAACTTTATGAGGAGATCCAGAGTTTGCCCATCGGCGAGTCTGGTTTGCTCATGGGTTTAAGTTTGGGAGGGTCGAACGGAGCGCACAACATGTTGAACGGTATGGCTTTGAGGAAGAATATTTATAGCGATGTCTTGTCGAATCTTCGCTTGGTCGTTATCGAGAGGATGGTTAAACCCGAGGAGGTATGTCTGAACCCCTTTGTATTTACAATGATCTCACTGTCCGATCCATCCCCGAAACTGTTTAGGTCTTGATCGTAGAGAACGAAGAAGGCGAAATTGTGCGCGAATTTATGAAGGAAATCGACACCATAGTGCTTTACAAGTCCATGCGCGAGTTGCTCGTTTACCTCACGCACTTGGATGTGACAGACACAGAGACCATCCTGACGGAAAAGCTGGCCAAGCAAGTTGACGGGTCCGAGTGGTCATGGCAGAACTTAAACACTCTATGTTGGGCAATCGGCTCCATTTCTGGTGCAATGAGTGTGTATTTTCCTTCCTCCAGAACACGGATAGCATCCTGACACGATCCATTATAGATGAAGAGACCGAGAAACGTTTCCTCGTGACCGTTATCAAGGACCTTCTGGGATTGTGCGAGATCAAACGAGGCAAAGACAACAAAGCTGTGGTCGCGTCGGATATAATGTATATTGTGGGGCAGTACCCGCGCTTCCTCAAGGCCCATTGGAAGTTTCTGAAGACTGTCGTTAACAAATTATTCGAGTTTATGCACGAGACACACGAGGGTAAGCTTGCGTATGATGCTTCAGGTCAGCAGCAACGTCATTGAAATGCATGTTATACCCTATCTAGGCGTTCAAGACATGGCTTGCGATACATTCATCAAGATCGCGCAGAAATGTCGGCGTCATTTCGTGATGCAGCAATCGGGGGAACAGGAGCCATTTGTGGACGAGATCTTGCGGTTGTTGCACCGAATTACCGTCGATTTATCACCTCAGCAGGTATATTACCTTTGTTTCCCAGGTCTGCAGGTCTGAAGCTCTGTGGCAGGTTCACACCTTTTACGAGGCCGTTGGATATATGATTTCTGCGCAGCCTAATAAGCCGCAACAGGAAAAGTTGATATTGAAGCTGATGGAGCTACCAAACAATGCCGTGGGTTTAGATAACGTCTTTATTTCATGGATGTATAACCAACCAGGTGTTTCAGTGGGATTCGCTAATGGCGCAAGCCGCTCAAAATATGGACGTCCTGAGCAGTACCGACAATATCAAAATATTGTCTAATGTGCTGAAAACGAATGTTTCTGCGTGCACCTCTATTGGAAGCTTCTATCTACCGCAAATCGGGCGCATATTTTTGGACATGCTCGGCTTGTATAAGGCGGTTAGCGGAATTATTAGCGAGACGGTCGCTCGTGAAGGTTCGTACATTCGCTGCCTCGTGCGCACTTGATTCTTCATATTGCTTACATTGGTCATGTAGGCACAATTGCGACCAAGACGCCTAAAATTCGGCAGCTGCGAACTGTAAAGAAAGATATTTTGAAATTGATGGAGACATACATCAAGAAAGCAGAAGATCTGGAGGCTGTGAACACTAACTTTATGCCACCACTACTCGACGCTATCCTCGGCGACTACAATCGCAATGTACCTACTGCAAGAGACGCGGAGGTTTTGAATGTGATGGCAACCATTACGGGACGACTTGGTGTATGTTCCGCCTCGTTTTTTCTTTAATGGAGGATTTACTCGCTTTGCGCAGCATCTGTTGACTCCTCAAGTACCGGCCATTCTCGATGCTGTCTTTGAGCCAACACTCACTATGATCAACCAAGACTTCTCGGAGTTCCCAGAGCATAGAGTTGGATTCTTCAAACTGCTTCGGGCTATCAACTTGAACTGCTTCCCTGGTAATGACTATAGTCATTGTGTATTGCCTCCCGTATTGATACCGTGTTTTTCAGCTTTGCTGGGTATCTCTCCACAACAATTCAAGTTATTTATGGACAGTATCATTTGGGCTATCAAGCACACTATGCGGGATATTGCGGATACAGGCTTGAACTGTCCGTCATTCTCACATTAATTCGGTGATCGGAGACTGACTTGTACCTGAATTCAGTATGTTTGGAGGTCGTCAACAATTTTGCTGGCGCAGACCCTGCCGTAAGCAGTGCCTTCTTCCAGCAATACTTCTTGAGCATCGTCCAAGACATCTTCTTCGTTTTGACCGACACCGATCATAAAAGCGGATTCAAGCTCCAGAGTCTACTCCTCGCACGGATGTTCCAACTAGTGGAGACGAATCAAATTCATTCGCCGCTGTTTGATCCCTCACAGATAGCGGATCTAAATGTCTCCAACGCTGTATTCTTACGAGAATATTGTGCCAATTTGCTCAAAACCGCATTCCCCCATGTTCAAAAGTGAGATTCTCTTTTGCCCCCAATTCAAGCGGTATTTTATTTTATTTCCCCCCTTAGCTCCCAAGTACAAGTGTTTGTGACTGGCCTGGGTGAATATCACAACGACATCAACCGGTTCAAACTGGCCCTTCGAGATTTCCTCATCCAACTGAAAGAGTTCTCGGGAGACAATGCGGAGCTTTTCTTGGAAGAAAAGGAAGCGGAACAACAGCAAAAGGCGATGGCGGAACGTGACGCTGCTATGCGTATTCCAGGGATGCTCAAGCCCTCGCAACTCGAAGACAAGGATGAAGATATCTGAACGAGTCGTCCGCCCGATCCGTCTCCATTCCCTGTGCACACCACCCCTTTCTGAGTTTCATCTAATTCCACCCAACTCATCATCATCCAATACACTCAGCTATCGTCATCCTCCCTTGCGCTCTCGTCCTTTTTTTATGTACTGCTAGGTTAAATAAGTGGAAGAAACACGAAATTATTTACTGTAATGTAAAATAATTCTTGAGAGTGACGTAAAGTTGAGCTCCCGCACTCATCCAACGTTCAAGCAAAAACAAAAATGTTCAAAAAGTGCAAGCAATGGTCTGGTGCACGAGCTTTAGCGCTGATTGCTCGCGATCAGGTTCCATCCGTCGACTGATATCGTTGGTCAAACACCCGTCAAATCGTCAATTCAACGATCCATTCGCGCGGCAGTACTTTCGCAGTGGAAGATCGAGCCTGAGACTCTCGAGTCGGTGTGGCCCAAGAAGGAGTCACTTGTCCATGCAAAATGGTCGGTTCAGGATGTGCAAATACATCCTCTCTTTAATACTGACTCGTCTGGGTTGGTTGGTTAGTAGAGACCACATTGGACTGTATACTGTCCAAGGCGAACCCCTGTTCTTTCAGCATTTCGATGGGCCGTTTTATCCAACGTTAAGATTAGTTCACAAGTGTATGTATGTAACGAGTTCCTTGACTACGACTTGTTGATTCCTCTAGGCACACAGATCCGTATATTCTCCCAATGGTGAGGGTCGATCGAGGAGCTATCCGTTTCCTGCTTGGCGGTGCTCCTATGATGTGCCCGGGCCTCACTTCTTCGGGCGGTTACCTGCCTCCAGCGGAGGAAGAGTTGCCCGCAGGCACGCCCGTAGCGATTCACGCAGAAGGGAAGGATCACGCTGTCGGTATCGGTATCACCAAGCTCGGAACCGAAGAGATGCGAAAGCTCAATAAGGGAGTTGGGGTCGAGACGGCGACGTATTTGGGGGATGACCTTTGGGCGCTACAAACTTTATAGGTTGTGGAGATCAGAAGGTTATATAACCTTTCCTGGAGTCAAGCTCTACCTTTCACTGGACCCCGAGTCAAGTATCCCGATTAGCTGAGGTACACGGACCCGTTTGTCGAATAAACTCATAATTCAGGCACAAACCTGGCTTGGGTTGGGTCAGCGGCGGCAGAAAACACAATGCCAGTCGCTCTGACAGTGACAGGATGCTTGCAAAGGGACATTGCAAGCAACCACCCGCCTAAACGAGAGGATCCGGCCCTAACCTGATTCGGCACGTGAGAGACGGGGAGTTGTCGTTGTTTGTGATTGTTTGGACCAGACGTTATTGGCACCGACGATGAAGACACCGACACCGTTTGCGTATGTCGACCAATTTACTCCTGTTGGTTCGCGCAGGAGACGCAAGAATAAATCTCACCCAGATCAGACGCCACCATCGACCTTGCTGAGACTCGCGAAAGACGACCTCGAATGCAACAACTGGATGACTCGATGTCAACGTCCGTGTCCCTGTAATCTTACGCATGACATGCCCGTGAACCAGGAACCTTTTTTACTCAGAAATCCTGGGAGATTCCTTGAATGGCCTTGGATCCTTTACGTCTCCTGACGTCCTTTGTCTCGGCCTTGGGAGTCCTTTTTCGTCTCGGGACTCTTGTGCCCAACTAGGTTTTCTCCTCAAGATATGCGAACGCTTTGAAATAGTGTGTCGATTGTTTTATGTATTCATCGAGTAATAGATATCAAATTGTACGACATCCAGGAGCATGCTAGGGTGTCTGTCTATGATCCCGTCTTCACCAACGAGGACATTGCCCTGTTCACGGAGCTCGGCTTCCGTCTACTCACTGAAAACAAAGCAAGTATTCCGCGGCATATCCTCATCACAATTGGAGGAAGTCACGGTCGTGTCATTTTTACAGCATGGCATGTATCCGGTGCAAGTTCCGACCATTGTGTTCATGCCACATTGCGACATACACCTGTACGAGAACATGCTGAAGGAGAACTGGACTCGAGGGCGAATATCCAATATTCTGTTGATTGCCAACCACCTCAACGATTACGTTGATAGGTGTGACTCTTTTTTTTTGTTGGAATAGAGATAAGTCCCAAACATGACATTTCCAGCAACCCTACCCACAAGCTAGAAACGGGGTTCCCCTGCTTGTTGCGGCTCGGTGAGAGTTTTCTCCTTTTTGTTTTTTGACCCCCACGTGTCCCTTTCATACATTGCCGTTCTAGCTCCTCACCTAGAATCGCGACCGCTTCCCACATCAAACCTTTATCCTTCGGCGTTCAATAACTGCTCGATTCAGTTTGTCAGGCATTCATTCCCTCTAGACAAACATGAAAGTCTTCCATTTCCGAGGATTTCAGAAGTGTAAATTTAAAAGTCAACCGAGTTCCAGATTTTGCGGCCTATTTGGTTCCTTACGTCATGAGATAATAAGGCAATTTGCATTGACAAGATCGGCAAGAAAACATGACGAGTACCCTAAAAAAAAACCGAAAGCGGAGGATTGAGCAGCAGCTAGCATTCTTGAAAGACGGAGTCAAGGTGGTCAGAAAAGGGAAGGGGATCAAGCTCAAATGGATAGAAATAAGTATCTTCGGCGTCGATGTAGACGTGGAGCTGAGGTCGTCTCCGTCTCCGTTCGGCTGGAAGGGGGATAGAAGCTGGATCGACCAGCGACAACATTGAAATCGAGTGGGTGACGGAAGGTGTAGTGAGGGCATCCGACTCGTCATCCGACGTGTCCTCTATCGCATCGGGCACCGAAAGATCTTCTACGTCGTCAATATCATAGTAGGGGAGAGGGTCGTCATATGGTGGTGGGCTGGAGTCATGTGGTGAATAGATAGATTCACAAGAATGGACAAGAGGTGGATGATATGATGGATATGGCACAGGATAAGAGACAGCGATGGGTGGTGGATAATAGGCTTGGTTGACGAGGTCATCCGAGGAGGACATGGGTGATATTAGGGGAGATATTAAGGGGCTCAACAATGAGTCTTCGTCGTCGTCGGCTGGTAGGACGGATACGTTGACGTCCGAATCCATACTTAATTCCTCGTCTTCATCGTCTCCAAGGGATTCTAGTAAAGAGTCAAGCCATTCAGCTTCGGAAGCATTCGAGTCTGCTCCCTTGCTGTTGCCCAATTTTTCTGCGTCAGGAAACATGAACGAGTCCGCTTCCTCGTCCTCTTCCTCGTCTTCTTCGTCTCGTTCCTCAGGTGAGTATACATTATGAACATCCGGGAGGTCGGGGGAGGCTGCGGTGCCGGTCAGGGGATTCGCCCGGGTAATCGAGTTTTTTAGGAGCACCCAGCGATGCAAGCTGCCATTATCTTTGCTAAAAGATGATTGCAGCTTGGACCGGGCCAGTGTAGATAGGTTGGAAGATTGTGGTGACATAGGTGAGGCGACCATGGCGTTTTTTCGGGAAGACTGTTGGGGGGGGGGATGTTAACAGATGTATGTGAAGCACGCGACGCGTGTGTTCAATGTTGGGCACGGACGTACGAGGTGTAAATGCGTGTTGTCAGCAGTGTATACGATAAACGATGAATGGTTCGAAAAGAATGGTGCCGTTGTTGGATTTACGAGCGAGTTTGTTGACCATGCTGGTTCCTCAGTTATCGCCAGACAGCCAATGTGTTGACGTGACGATGGGAAGAATAAGAGGAGAGCCTCAGCAGAGAGACATCGTGGTCGGTGAGTTGGAACTGAGTTTGGGGGCAAAATGAAGCGCCACCGAATTATATACTTTGCGCGTCCGCTCTAAAAAGTCTTGCTGACTCCAACCTTGTGCACGAACCGAGCCAAACCATCGGCGATGTTCGGGTTCGCCTCACTTCTCAGGATCTCAAGGGCTGATAAGGGTAACAATGATGGTCTCAACATTTACAACGAATGGCGTCACCCTTCGTCCATCCGTTCGTCTCCCTCCTCGTCCTTCCCAGTCCCCAACAGTTTCTTGATCTTGTTGACGCTTTTGGGTGAAATATCGCGTGCGACGGCGAGCAATTGAGCGGATTTCAAATTATCGCCCACCAGTCGATACACCTTTGCAAGCTGGAAAACAACATTCGACTCCTCCGGTGACGTGCTCCGAAGGGTTTCCAGGTCTTGTATCGCAAGCTGGTGATGATCACGGCACATCATCAATTTTGATCAACCAAACTCCTGGGGTTATCAACATACCGGATATCGCGTCATGGCGATAAGGATTTTGGCGCGCCGATAGCGAACAAGAGCGTTGTCAGGTGCGAGCTGTACTGCTTCATCGAATAAGGCAAGTGCAGCGTCCCGATCCCCACGCCTTTCCACAGCCTGAGATAATAAAGATAACGTGAACCGTTACTGAAACAAAACAAGCTCACCATCCCCACACATCCGAGCAAAACGGCGTTGTTGGGATGAATTTCAACAGCTTTTCGGTAATGAAATTCAGCAAGGCGAATCTTGCTCATTCTCAGGTAGCAGGTCCCTAATCCATACCTAGTCATCGTGAGTCGATAGGGATTCGAAGCGCAGAAGGAGATAACTATACCAAGCATTGTAATGGCGAGGATCCGCACGTAACGCCGCTTGGAAGAAGTTGATGGCCTTATCAAGGTCCTCGTCGATAGATTCATGTCCGCTGAGGGTGTACGCGTAAGCACACGTTGGATCCATTTGAGCTGCCCTCCCAAAGCATGTCAGAGCTTGCGAACGCTCCTTTTGCAGGGAGAACAGGTTGCCCACGGCTATCCAGGCTTGCGCAGATCGAGGATCAATGTTAAGTAGTTCTTGTGCCAAAAAGGAGAGCTGAACATTCCGCTGAAGATGCCACAGAAGCGTCGAATAAACTTCCATGTCCCAAAGTCGGTATGGTTCCAGTGTTCGGACAGCTTTAAAAGCACGTTCTGCCTGGAGATAGCTAAGTTAAACGCGAGATTGCACGCAAGTCTGAATACGTACAGATGCATATTCCAGTCTCTCGTAATGGGCTCTACCAACCATAGCTAGCACCCAGGGAGATTGCTGATGAACATGAGGCAATTGTTCCAGCTCATCCAAACATGTACGACAATCGTACATTGCCAAGGCCCTCGTCGCACTCGCAAAGCGTCGTGTTAGGTTGTACAAGTAATTGTCTGCCAATTCCAATTCATACGCTTCTTGAGCTGCCTGCTCATGTGCTGGCGTCCAATTGCTGGGGAAATCTTCTGATCGAGGTGAATGGGGGAAAGATGGAGGGGACGGTGAAAAAGCTGTTTCTCCCCCAAATCCGTCGTCATCCATTTCAGACTCGGTTGAGCGCGAACGGCCAGGTCCTGGCTGTCGCCGTCGGTCTCGTGTCGGAAGGTGCTGCACAACCGACCAAAGTGGAATAGAAGCGAAAAAAATACAGGGCAGGTCAGCCTTGTCAGATACTTGCCTAAATGCGAGGCGTTTACCTTGGATGAATGCGCAGGTTTGGATCCTATTCCACCCAGCAATCGCGTACTTCTCCGGGTAGGAGGGTTCGGGTTCACAATTTGACTGTTACTCTTTCCCGCAACGCCGATGGTTGCCCTAGAGGATGTTGCCGGCTGAGGTGGACGACCGGATGAGAAGAGGTTAGTAAATGTCAACGTCGGGCGTGCCTTTTTCGAAGGTTCTTCCGAGGTCGATTTACTGGGCTTGGAGGATCTGAGTGTTTCGGGCTGTTGGGAAGTCGATCGCATCTTCTTTGGCACGGGCCCTGCCTCATCAGCAGATGAGAGAGGCCTCGACGTCGACGGTTGAGGCAAGCAAGATGTTGCAACTTGTGGCCGATTGGGCCGAAGATGTGACTGCTGAAATGAATTTTCGGGATAGAACAAAGATTCGTTGGAAACACTATTCATGCTTAGTCAGTCGGATTATCGTAGCAAAGAATGTCAATATTACATAGAATCGCGTGTCCCAGCTGGGGGTCCCATCCGAAATGGCTGTAGCTGATTTCCATCAGGTTTCCACCCACGGAATAAATTGCCAGCGTTTCCGGTGTCAGGTGTAAAAAATCCTGCCCCGGTGGCCGTGGGCATAGAAGGTTTAAGTTGTGGGTCCTCCGGTGGTAGTTGTTTGATGGGTGGGGATCGAGGAGGGAAAAGTTGATCAATTTCAGGAATTGAGCCTGGTTGTGGAGATGTTAGAATGGAAATAAATAGTACCGACGTGGACGAAGCGAACCCAAAGCACATAGACCTTCAAAAGCCTCCCATAGCATTGGATTCAGGGCCAACGCTTGTCGGAAGCTTAGAGATGCTTTCTCTGGAAGATTGCCCTTCAATGCCATCATCCCCGATCGGCAATGCAACGCGGCTTCTTCAGGGAAAGGTCGCGCAGTCCTATGGTTTGGTTGTGCTGTGCATATTGAAGGTAAACAGAATGATCACCGAAAGAGGGGAATCGATGAGAACCTATCGATGTATACTTAGTATCCTGCAAAGTCTCTTCCAACGCCTCCCGTGCCTGCCGATGTCGGCCTAGGAGTGTACAACACTTTGCTTTCAAATCCAAGCAACCACTGCACCGAGCATCCGGGAGGTTAACCAGAGATAACGCGGAATAAGTTTGATCTGCATGCAGGAGTGCAGTGGCATACAGATGGCGAGCATCGTGACTTTGCTTGTCCATAGCAAAATATCTTTCAGCATAGAAAACCGCTGACCGATGAAGGTCGGCGTCAAGACATGACCAGACGAGGGTGTAGAAGCGTTGTGAGAGGTAAGGGAAGAACGACGAAGTATGTTCGGCCTGCATTGGTCCTACTAACTCATAAAGTAAACTGAGCAGGTTTAGCGAATGCCCGAAAACAGCGAAAGAACGGGCGGCGTATGCTATTCTGTTCCCCGGTAGGATGGTCCAGGTACGCGCGGTGGACGTTGCAGTAAACCGCCTTTCAGGCTTCACCTATCACCAAAAACGAACCGCGCAATCCACCACGTGACCTTTGGCATAAGTGCTGCCGTGATTCTCTCAAATTCTCTCCTCCGAATCAAGCGTGGTCACATTTGATTTCGGGTCAGTAGTACATTCCGACGACTACAGTACTCTCAGTGACCATGCGAATCAGTCTCTGCCTTTGGTTCTACATTTCAATGGATCAACATTGTTACCACTTGCACTTCCCAAAAAATGGAAGGACTTACCCGGTAGACAATGTATGGCATCATCAATCCGCAACAACGATACAGCCGCCTCATACGCAGATTTTAGGCTGCGGACCTTGCTTAGAGTAGGTTCAAGGACACCCGCGGCCACGTTGTCTCGAACCTCCCCGTTCATCAAGTCCAAACCATATCGCAGCAAAGCCTTTCGCGGATCGCCCGCCGGTGCATTTTGAGCAGTGTTGTGGTATGAACGCAGCTTCGCGACCAGTTCCGTGGAATCTTTTGCCGCATTAACTGCAAGCGTTTTGGGGATTGACAGAAGTGCGCTAGCGAACTCGGCGATGGCAAGTTGCTCGCGGGATCCCTGAAGATTTGATGATTAGAACACCACAATTACTTGGATGACGGAAATATTTACCAGCGTCGTAGCAAAGTTCTCCAAATAGATGCTTAAAGCAGATTCAACGGCCCCACCACCCGGAACGACTGACCCACTCTCTAGCGTTCGCTTAATGATAGACAACGAATCATGTAATGCCCGCTCCATCTCATCCAGCATATAATCGTTTGCACCCCTCAGCACAATCGATGAAGAATTGACGACTTTTGTTCCTTTGATCAAAATGAGTTCATCATCCGAAATTCGTTCTTGGATAACCTCCTCTGCAGACCCGAGATAGCTCGCTTCGTAAGTTTCTTCACCCTCGAGATTTGCCAGACTAGAAACAAGTGTACCGCCTGTGGCTTTGGCTATACGGCGTAGATCTTCCTTCTTGCAACGGCGCACAGCCATCGCCCCTGCTTCAACGAATTCTTTCAGGCATAGATCGTCGATACCTTTTGTAGTTAATATAACATTGGCGCCAGCGGCTAAGATCTTGCGAATTCTCTCGAGAGTGATTTCGGCCTCACTGGCGAGACATCGTTATTGAGCGTGCTATATCCATAAATTGATGTGCTCACCGTTTACGGATCTCTTCCAGCTGATTAGGATCGTCCACTAAAATTTGGACGCCGAGTTGCATCCGCGCCTTCTGGAGATTGATATCCAAGCACGCAATCCTAGCGTTTAATATCCGTTTCTTCATGGCTGCGTTTCCGGAATGGCATCAGGATGTGACTGATTGCAAGGACGAGATAATCAACCTTGGCTCGCCACTGTACAATTGAGAGCATATCCTTGAACAAACAGGGACTCCCGCGCACTTCTTCCATGCGCTTTGAGCACGTTTACGGCTTTGACTGGATATTTAACGTCTCCACGCATGTTGATCGTTTTCACCGCAAGCATAGCATCCACGGCCATGGGAGCAAAAATGTCGTCGTCACTATGGACCCGGAATTGATTAGCCTAACCGATCCACATAAAATCGTTTTGAAGAAACATACTTTCCAATAATTTTACTAGACATACTAGTCTTGGCGGCATTGATCAAAGCATCTTTCCCCAACACGTCCACCTTGATACTCAACTGCTCCTGCATGAACTTGACCGCCTCCTTACATGCAAGTCTATACCCCGTAATAATGGTGGTTGGGTGTATTTTCGCCTTGACGAGCTCATTTGCACGACGCAGAAGTTCGGCGGCGATGATCACGACGGAAGTTGTACCGTCTCCAACTTCTGTATCTTGTTTTTTTGCAAGGTCTACAAAGATGCGCCCGGCAGGATGTTCGACGGAGAGAAGTGAAAGAATGGTTGCACCATCATTTGAGATCGTCACTTCCTGCAGAACGTCGCGTGAAATTAGTCAACTACAAAACGAAGAAGGATGCCTACTCCAATGTTATCGACGAGCATCTTGTCGAGCCCTAGTGGACCCAGGGAGGTTTTCACAACGTTTGCAATTGACTGCGCCGCGATCACTGGGAAGGATCAATCGCTTCAACATTTCGGATGTTGCTGACGAGAAGCTGAAAGCACCATTTTGATCTCGGATATCCTGACCAGACACCCGGTCGCCTCCAAGGAATGCTCCAGCCCTAGGATCACGTTGAAACATCTTCACCAAGTTGACTGTTGAGGCGAACGCGTTCTGGCTTGCGGAGCTTCAATACACCAATTCGGATTTCTTGTGCATAATAACGAGCTGTACCGCAATATGTTCAGACATTATTCTTCATTTGCGGAGAGTTGAATTAGTCAAAGTCACAAACGATGCCTAACACAAGACATAAAAAAGCTCCAGAAAATGGTGCGAAGAGGTGAGGTTGCCGGGAACCACACTTGTAACAAAGAAACAAACAAGAAATTTACCGAAGAAATTGAAAGAGGAGACAGAATTGGCTAATGAGACGTTGACTAGATAGACGGTCCGTGGGCATATATCAAAACAGATGGGTATGCAGCCGGGATCGTTCATGCTTTGTGAATCGAATAAATGGAATGCAATGATGAGTGCTTGTTGATAATCGGGCTTGCTACTGTATGGGTAGCTTTGTCGTGTTGCCATTATGAAAGTCCAAAACGTGAAGAATGAGGGGTCCGGAACAGACGTGTAAGCGATCGAGAGAGCGAGGCGCATAGTGAGCGTAAAGATAAATGAAGGGCGTGCCATAGGGAGGGGTTTGGTCTCGTCGTTGGGTGTATTTATGTTTTCGTCAAGCGTATATGTGAAATAATTCCATCCAATTATGGAAAATGATGCGGCGCGTGAGAGTGTTTTCATGGATCTTGAAAGGCGTGGAGGCATCAATACGACCAAATCATAATAAAACGAATAGTTCGTATCAGTAGGCGATTCGGATGGGACCGTAAGTCTCGGCTCTGGTGATAGGACCTCGAAGTTTCTTGCCCTTGTATATGGTAGATTTCGTGGGTGGCGGACAGGGACTGTCGCCAATGTCAACGTCCTCGTTGTCGCTGTGAGCAGTGGAGTTCCCATCTTCATGCAGCATCGATAATCCACCTGCCCGTCGAGTACGCGCCGCATTGGCGGCGGCAAAAAGTGGCACCGGTCCGCCACTCGGTGCAGTGTTCCTCTTCACTTGCTGTTGCTGCTGCGACGTGGTAGCCACTTTGAAAGGACCATCACCGTATGTGTAGGATTTGTGACGACCGAACTTGGCCTTCCGAAACTGGTCCATATCTTCATTCCGTGATACTACGAATCTGGGGTCGTCCATAGTAACATAAGCTGAAGGCTGGCAGCGCGAAGCGGAGCGCTTGAAGTACTGGCAATATCCACCCTCGAGGATATATACTTCGGGATAATGGATTTTAGGATAAACATGATTATTGATGGCACGATCCTTGGCGCGCAACTGTTTAGCGCTGTAAAACGTAACTCAACGTCACGTGACAAAAATATGACGTAGAACATACAACGTAGGCGCTCTTTTGGCACTGAATTCGCAGTGAAAAACAAGTATAGTCTTCTTGGAGTTATCGCCGCTCATGCACGGCTGTGGCTTGCTTGCATCGGAGCTGAGTAGGAACTCTTCAACGGCAATAGGAGTCTTGATGTTGACAGCACCAGAAATATGACCGCCATTGTACTCGTAGTCGAATCTACAATCAATTATGAGAAAATTAGCGATTTGCGAGTCAAAGACACCATCCAGTAGATTATCCAGCTACAACGGAACCGTCGTCAGTGCATGGGAACTTGGCAGGAATTGATGGAGGAAAAAACGGACGGTATGACAATCTATCCTCATCAATCCGTCCTCCTTTACCCGATGGCAAGGTAAGATCTTCCCGTGAGCTTCGTTGTCTCCAAAGCCCGGCAGACCAGCAGCCATAAACTTGCTGCTCGGACTTTCTTGTATATCCCTAACCACCACTCCTGTTAGTGGCCTAAAATCATCCGTGCCATCACACCTCCTGATAGTCTTCACTTGTTGCCTCTTCGCGTATGCCTGAGCGGGTGAGGACATATCTGGTCCGTCGAACGAAGATTCGTCCGAAGATTGTTCAATTGGGAGCGTAGGCGTGAGTAACGCAGAAAATGCGCTCGAAGATTGGACCACTGCGGAAAGGGCTAGCCTGCGGGGCCTCTTTAGTGCTAACGATGGAGGATTACCCAAACCTTGGAGCGTAGGCTTCATGAAACGAGACAAGATAGGACCACTAGATATCCTCTCAAGCTTTCTCTGCGAAGGGGAGGAGGGAGGAGCAGGGGACGACGAAACTGAGTCATCCACCGGATGAACAGGTTGGGGAGAGACGGAACGACGCTTCTTCGGCTGAGGTCCAGGAGACGAATCCAGGGAACGACGCGGAGACATCGTATCATAAAATAAAGCGTTGAATCCTGAAACCCTTGGAGCTGCGGAGTGTGGAACTAGTGGGGAAAACTGTTGTTTTGTGGTTTCGGGGACCCCAGAATCAATGTCCATGGCATCCCCAGACGGGGAATGAGGGATGTGGCGCGGCTGACAGAAATGTTAGAGTGCAGTTAGAATTAGAATGTGTGTGTACTGACCTCTTTGTTCTCATTAATGTTCACTTCAGTTTGCACGGTGGGCCGAGGAGCCAATATCCACTGCGAGGGCAACGCCCCACGTTGAGTTCGTTTGGTTTGTATGGAATCTGACTTTGTGGGTGGAGCTGATTGAGGAGGTGGAGTCACTCCATTGCTGACGTCATGGCCAAACATGCGATCGGCAGTGGTAAACGCCCGTGGGCGAGTCGGTGGCTTTGTACTACCATCGGTTTCCTTCAAAGGCCCTCTACGCGAGAAGACTTTGGAATCAGGAGCGGGAGAAATGTCCATGGGTTCACACTCCGAAATATGTGCGATTGACTCGCGAGGAGGAGAGTGAAGAGACACTGTCGAAGCGAATGAGAGCTCAAGGTCTGAGGAAAGAAAATCGTCAACGTCATCGCGTGGGCGTACAGAGCGCTGGCTTCGCTTGCGCGAAGGGTCAGGTGGCGCGCTGAGGAACGATGTAGATAGGGAAGGATGTGAGAAAAAGCCCATTTCGTCGTCAAAATCGATGGGAGGGTGTCTCTGCTGTCTGGTATTCGGCGGTTGCGAATCTGTTAAATGTTGGCGAAATAACATCAGTCAGAGAGTAATATGATGATACAACACGTCGATCCACGAGTCACGAGAGAGCAAAGTCAAGATATGAACATGAAAGTAAAGAAGACAGTGGCGAAATGGCGGAAAGGTGGCGAGCTAGACCGGCTTATCAAATAATGCACCACCGTGACAATGAAAATCAAGAGCGCTGATAGCTGAAAGATCTCGAAGACAAATACTGGTTCACCATTGTCCACCAAACACGGATGACCAGAAGTACCGCATGATGCGTGTTTCATTTTACAAAAAACACTGGGAGTAAAGAAAACCAACCTTGGGTTGTAACGAATGTGTTGACGGAGGAGGCCGCGCCTGAGAAGACGAGAGACAGCGGACAAGGGTGAGTACGACAAGCAGTACTGAGCCAAGCGCCTGCGAGATTTCTCACGGGAGATTTGAACCAGAAAGGTAAGCAAACCAGGTTTGTGGACAGTTGTAGGTCCGACTGGCCCTGGCTTCCTTAATCGGTCAGTTCCCCAGCGTCTCTGCGCCAAAAAACGTCTGAAATCACCTGGAAAAAAGTAACGTATAAATGATGGATAGATGACACCGTTCTGCGTCGGCGCACGTCTCTGAGTTCGCACTGAGATGACTGGAAAGGCTAAAAGGCGCTCCGTTGGCTCCTTGTTTGCTGCATCTTTGTGCAATGTTCAACTTCAACTTCTAGCCACGTGACCGTGTCTTCAGTGGCGGATCAGGATTTGGGCATGAAGAATATTCAACCCCGGGCATCTTGCCAGGTTACCCTTGATATCCCCATTGTGGTTGCATTTGGCTCGCGACCGCTCTAACGATAAACGAGCATGAATATATATTCAATTTTCAAGGGCAAAAAACTGGAGACTGTGAAGCAGTCACGGTCATGTTGACATCAACATTGCACACTCGTTATATTCCTAGCTAGACATTGACACTGAAATGTCGTTTCCGCGGTGCTCCGCACAACGTAGCCACCATAAACATGCGATGATCTCGAAATTGCCCCCGATTGTCGGGATATAGAGGGAGTCCTCGGGACAGATATTTCACTTCGATTCCGGCTTCCTCTTGGCCAGACACTCGGGAAGATTCTTTGGATCAACCTCATTCCACCTGTAGTACGTAAGGTTCAAGAAGACAGCCTCAATGGGAAACTAATGTTGCACTTACGGTGGAAAGATCAACGGAAGGGTCTCGTAATGAAGCTCCGGGTGGTCCTCTGCAATCAACTTAATGAGAGCATCGTATAAAATCTTTTCGTCCCGAGATCATAATATTCAGTATCACCAATAATTCCAGCAACACATTGCATACCTCGTGGCCAACAGCATTGATGTGAAGACCGTCAGAGAGATACTTACTCAACGCCCGCTCGTCCTTGTCAGCTGCCTCCCATATTGCTGTCCAAAAGTCTACGACCGAGACCCCTTTCTTGGCTGCAACATTCTTAACGGCATCGGCATACGCTTTGGTCACGTCAAAAAGACGCTCAAGTTCTATAGGCAGGTCCTTCGACGCTAGATCGGCTGCCGATTGATGGGTGTTCACCGGTGGTGGGGTGATGAGAATGATGCGCGTGGACGGCGAGTAATGCGATGATGTTGGGGATGTGATCATATCCACGAGGTACTCGAGGTTGGCCATGAACTTCGGGAGGGGAACATGTTGCGTAGATCCTTCAAGACAGGCATCGTTGGCACCAAACCAGATGGTGAGAATACGAACTTTGGCCCGTTCAGCGAAGCACTGCGAAGACTCCCATATATCAGTATATTGTGCCCGCTTTCAAATGCAAATACCTGTTCGAAGACAGGGATAGCCCAATCTGTGTTGTACCCAGAAAATCCGCGATTGATGACATCCAGTTTGCGAGTGTAGGCATCTGCGAATGAGATCAGAAGTTGACCAAGCCCGCGTTAAATATCATGAAACGGACGAGCCAATCGCTGGCCAAAACCTCCTGGTTCCCATCCGCTTTGAGTCAGAGAGTCTCCAAACAACATCATAACCTCGAAATCTTGGACATAGGTAGTCATTGTCCCGATATACGGTGAAGGTACGTTCAACGGACTCCCGGAATCAGATTAACACGCACAAGCCACAAGCATCCGAGTCAGCCGTGTCCTGCTGCATCGATGAGTTCTCAAGGTCGGATCCCTATCCGAGTATCAAATCACAGAGCGTATGTATGGGACGTCGATGGTGTGCACCAAGAATCATTTCCATGTCATGAAGTATACACATCTGACTGTTTTTCTTCCGCATAGATATTTCAACACTTCGGTCCAAACATCATATATGTGGTATCCTGACGGGCACCCTCCCTCACCTATCGCAACAGAATGTGTTTCTAGGCCTTCCTTTGGTACTTATGCCTGAGGAAGTCGTTCTCCTCGTCGAGAAGGGTACTTCTGCCAAATTTAAACCATGTCCGTTTACTCTCTCATCATGATACACGCGTCTTTCCTTCCAGAATTAGCCGTGTTGGTTAATGATACACTGGCACACTTGGAACCATCAATATCTGAACTGAAACGATGGGATGCTGATAGAGTGCAAGCCATCAAGCAGCAGGTAGCCCTCGCGGGCGCCAAAGAAGTTGCCGTGAGTGGTCGTGCCATGACTGAGGCTGCCATCCAGAAGCGAAAAGAACGCGAAGAAAAAAAAGCGAAACAAATTGTACTGGCTACCGCTTCTGCCGCCAGTCCCGATCCAACTTCCACCTCTTCCCCCAGCGTCTCTTCAAATAAACTAGATCAGCGGTTGGGAACGCCTACACCGAGTGTTCAGGATGTACATCCTCATACCGTAATAGTTCCTACTACATCCTCTTCTTTCGAATGGTACCATTCCGATGAGCACACCTATTCTACCATTGCTTCAGCCAAAGCGGCGGGAATATGGAATTACCCAACCACATTGCAGGAGAGAGCAAAATGTGGTGTATTCAAAGGCCTGTGGGAGAAGGGCTATTTTATGGGAGGGGGAATTAAATTTGGAGGTGATTATCTGGTATATCCTGGTGCGTTCTCGAACCGTCACTGTCTTGTCGATTTCTGACTCACTTCCTTCCAGGTGATCCACTTCGTTATCACTCTCATTTCGTCGCATCTGTGCTGGAATCGCCCACATCGGCACTTCGACCGATGGAAATTGTCGCTCACGGCCGATTGGGAACAGCAACGAAAAAGGCTCATCTTCTTTGTAGGTGGGATGACGAAACACAAGGAGTTTCCTATTTTTCGATCGAGTGGGCAGGCTTTGGTTAACATCTTTACTTCTTGATTGGTGTTTGTACATCACGTTTATGGCCGCGAATGAAGGACGGTAACAACGGGAATCTTTAATCTACTTTGCGCCGCTGTAATCCGCTGCGGCCATGTCCTTCTCCCAGTCGAGAACTCCTCCAAGGACCACTATCATGGAACACCATATCCTGCCCCTCCTCCGCGCCCTCCACAGTATCACTCAGTTGCGGTTTATGCCGGCCCAGAATCCTGTGGTTACTTTTGGCCCCTCCACGACTTGCCACGTTGATAACCCGTACAATAGAGTCGTTTAACCAAAGAACCAAAGCAAAAACGGGCAGTCGAATAGGTATGAACGGTGAGGGGTGGCGAATGGTATCACTTCCATTTGTGGGTTGCACAGGGTTGTAGGGGTCTATCGGTACCGGATGTGCATGCATCGCCATGATGATGTACTAGGGGAATAAGAAGTCACAGTCAGTTAGTACGAAGTTTTAGTTGAATATTTGTCCCTTCGTACCAGGGGAAAGATGAGTGCAAATATCGCAACATTCGCAAGGCTACTGCCCCACGTACAAAGAACCGCCGATGGCAGACCTGTCGGGGAGAGAAATATCGATTGATAGTCCCCAACTACGGCAAGCGGGAGAACACACCAAAGGCAAAGAAATAAGCCCATCTTTCTTCGAGGTATCTGACTCTACGAGGCAGTGATAAACCTTGTGCTTGCCACACAAATCTGTCAAGAGTTTAGCTTCTGTGCGTGTTCAGCATCAGCACATATTTCTTACTCAAAGCAATAGTACCTGCAAAAATCACTGGTGAGAACCTGGTCAACAACAACACACACACAAGCAGACTTACGAATCGAGCCAGCAAAAGAAAATAATGCTGGCAACGGGTCCAGCATACGGGACATTCTGTAGCGCGAAGGATACAACCAAGGAAGTAAAGACCATTACGATCCTGTAAACGGAAGTTGCCATTGCTTTGAGCAGCCCAGCATACGTAACAGGTTGCAGTGACTCCGCGGAACGACGTCCGCGCTGGATAGTGTACGTCCGCTGCGCGATAATAGAGCACCAGGAGCTCTGCATGATACAAGTGAGTATTGCACAAAGACTGAGCGGGAAAAAAAAGGATTGGCGTTGCAATGCATCTGGAATCCACGCCATATGCACAGGCTGATCGTGTCGATCCGAGCATCAGAGCAGAAAATGTTTGCTTGAGAAGTTAACACCCAAGCGGCGCCTCCCGTTACAGAAATGGCCATACACACATTCAAGTAAAAGGACACTCCTATAATGGGAAGCAGCCAAAGGATTTGGTAGAACCATCCGACATTGCGGTATTTTTGTTGCTCGCGGACGAGAGGGGAGAGTAGGAGGTCGAAAGTGTAGATGGAGGTCAACGAAATTGAGTTCAGGAGGAGAGATTTGCACACGTTGGAACGAATTTCGGCATCACTGAGATACACGCCCGTCACCCAGTTTTAATATATTAGTCCACCGGACAGATCGAAAGAAAGCATACCCTGTAATTGTGGTGATAACGAGATTCCAGCGAAATGCATCATGCAACCCTTTCCATGCCCATGACACCTGCAGCGCAAGAGTGTCTTGTAAGGGAAGGAATGATGGGTACGAGGACCTCGATAAGTGACGGGAATGACCAGACGGAGGGTATCGAAAAGCTTGTGGACTAACAGATTGCCTCATGGCCCATGGCAATGGTAGGTAAAGTAGCTAAGAAGCCTTAGGCTAACCGAAGGTTGCGGAGAATGTTTTGGTTTTATTCACCCTCATTTCCCTTTCTCTAGGCTCGGACATCGACAATCCTCAGCTAAAACCGACCAGGGATGCTGATTCGACAAAGTTATACGATCGCTCATTTGCAATTGATCCAAACGACTTCAAGTTATTATTAATAATAACGTGCACATCTAGTCCGGGCACGAGCCGCCGTGGTTCAGATTTGCATCCGGGCGCTGCCAGTAAGGCTAGTGACACTGCGGGTAGGATTCACTACGTTAAGTGCCCGTGTAAGGTAGGGGACATCCACGATTGACTAACGTCACGTGCCAAGCGTGACGCGCCAAATTGAGTGGTTTTGAGGTGAAACACCTTTTTCTCAAGCTCCAAGCAATTTGGCTCCAATCGGCTCCTACAATTGATAGATAAAGTCTAATATATAATTTTGTACTACTCAGATTTGACTTCTCCTGTATGACCAGGAAGCCTTAGCAATTTTAAGTTCTGCAGTGTGTCAGCATGTCAGGACAGTGTTGTTGGGTGAAATACAGCTTACCTTGCTCTCCCCCCCTCCGACATTCCTTTTTGGGAAACACTTGTCACGTCACGATTAGTCAACGGACAAACAACGCGAATGCTATGTTCACGTGCCAGAAGTGCCAAACGCGTCTTGAAGGTTGACATATAGAAAGAGGGTCGAGGACTCGAGTAACTAAGTCTCCGTTAGAGTTCACATATGTAGATTGCTACATGCAAAGATATTTACAATTCAAATACAACGAAGCAAATCTGGTCATGGGAAAAAGAACCAAAGAAGTTGTTGTTGTTGTCAACTTCCCTGATCCGCGTGTCTGGGTCGTGTTCGGTAAAATAAGGCGTTCGAGGTTGATGATTCCCACGTCGTTGGCATTCCCCCTCTCGTTGAGTTCTGCCGACGTTCCCTGCTCAAGCAACTGCCCACAAACCTCAAGAACGATGCACCCTCGCGCTCCAAAGCATCTAAGAATCTGTGGTCCTGGAATTGCCGTTGGTAAGCCAATCCGTCACAGAAATCTTGTAATGTGCTGAGATGGTTGTCCAGTCGCTCACTGAAAGTGCTGCTTCGTTGAGTGTCAATCCCAAGATCAAGAACCTCGTCGTCGGCATTTTCCTTGTCACTTTCTTCGTTCTCGTCATCTGTTGGCGCCTCGTCGGTTACTGTCTCCTCGTGATTGGTGCCAGAACTTGAAGATGGAGTTGGGGATTCCAGAAGAGGTTTGAGCGATGGGTGAGCCCAAAACGGACTCGTTCGATTTCTGTTGACTTCAAGGAAGAAATGTGGGGGCACAGGGTGCATGGCCTGCACGAGATGCTTGCAAAGCAACCAGCGGCTCGCATGAAAATGAGGACAGGTGCAAACCCAATGGTGCGTATCCGGGCGGTATTTTGGATTTAATGGCAATGATATCGGGGTCTTTGCAGCTCTGGTCCAGTCGTGTTTGAACTCCTTGCGCCAAGAGCTGAGCTCTCGGTATCGCCCAGTGTTGGTAAATAGAACATCAAGCTTTCTGTAATAGGTTGGCACAAGTTTGTTGACAATCACCCACACGAGCAGGTCGATTCTCGGTTTATGGAAATGATGAAGAAAGTCGTGCTTGATGCGACGCCAGCTGGAAGGACATTAACACAGGTCTGACAATTTTCTTATCAAATGTACGTACTGACTCTCCATTATCATAGTGGTTTTCAATCGTGGTATACCTGTAGCACAGCTTCGTGCCCACAGCTCCCAACGCCCATGTCGGTACCAGTTCTCCCACAGGTATGCCCAGACCTCTCGAAGGTCATGTCTCTCGCAATAATCATACATTTCCTTGATGGCCCATTGTCGTATTCCAGCCAAACTGGGTGCCGAGTATCCTGGGATAAGTGGATGGGCGCACAAATGATTTTCCATCATTTTGATGATGTCTTCACGATGTTCCAAGGGGCAAAAGGTCCGCTTTAATTCTCTATCTGTATTGGAGTTCCCAGGCTCGGGTATTTTGCTCACTGGGATTCGGATAATAAGACGTTGATCATTTTTTTTGGCAGGTGATAATGCTTCGGGTTGATTGGCCAAGTCACGAGTCAAGGGTAGCATGTCATTGGCAGGCCACAGTGATGGTCAATTTGGTAAGCGAATGAAGAGTGCGTTTGGGTTATGGATCGGTTCCGTGATCTTGAGGTCTACCACTCCACCCTCGAATTCACCCGGGTCAGGTGCTCCTGACGGCTGAAAGCTTGTATCAATGAACGAAAATTCATGTTTTGCTTGCTGACTGTTATATGGTGTTGTAGAAAGTTTGGCTTTGCCAAGACGTTCCCGAACGGCTTTTCGAAGGTGCCACCAACACAGTTGAATTTTTGCGTCAGGCCAGACTGCCCTAGACATACCAATTTCGGCCATATCTTTATCAACATGGATGAATTCGGGAAGAAGGCCATATTTGTTGCGGAGAAAGGTACCCCATGCTTCGAGCGCTTTTGTTCGCTTACCCACATGAATGGCCGTTGCGGTGGACAGCAAACAGTAACTCAATGGGAAGCCAGCGTTGTCGTACTCCGCAAGAATGCTGTATAGCTCAAGATGCTTAGAGTTTGTGTTATCTATTGACCTGTGAGTGTCATTTGCTCGCATTCAAGAAGCTAACACACGTACATGTTGCATCCATTGCAATCTCAACCACTTTTCCCTGCAGCCTCCCGGCAATCTTTTTTAATCCCCAACAGAGCTGCTCTACGCCATCCTCTTTTGGCACGTCAAAGAAGTCCACTTCCATCACATATTCATCCAAGAGAGTAGTTGCCGAGGGTAACTGTAAATGATTTCTTTTCCATAAAGTTTCACTCATTACGGACCATGCTGAGTGAATTTGAGTAGCGGTGATCTTTGGATACAAAGGCTGTATCTTTTGTACTAGATCGCTTGGTGTAAGCCATTCGAGGTGATCTCGGATAATTTGTGTTGCCTCGGCTGGCATGCTGACATCGTAGTAGTGCACGTGTGGTTTTCGATGCTCTAGCCGAACCCCAACTTGCTTCGTATCCGAGGACCAGGTTGACCCTGAGGTACACGTAATGGTGAGTTTACTCTCACATTTATAGCGATGCATTCCCAATGTGTCACGGTGTATTACCCCCTCTTTGATACTTGGTTTCAGCTTTTTCTTCCTGTCTTCATCTTGACAACACCAGAAGCGCATCTTTTGACCCCGAGTCAAGCATCTTGTGTCATGGACACTTTGGGCTCTGAAGTCAGTCTCTTTAGACTGGAGAGAAGCAGAATCTCACGTGAACCGGTATCCTGATGCTTTCCAAACATCATGTGCAGTCATTTTGATACGCTCTTTGTCAGAAACCAAAGGGTCTTCGGGCATTCTGTAAGAACCTTGGAAAAGAACACCGTTGTTCTTTTTGAACGCAGATCGGAGTGCAGTGAATAACTCTTGACTGCTTTGATACATTGTTCCCTGCTGATAAAGCTATTATATTTAGGGCTAGAGGATGGAGTTGATCACTTACCTCATCGTCACTACTGGTGCCTTCATACACCCTTTCCAGCGCAATGCTAGGCTTTTTTGACACCGGATTATGATTTTCTGCATTATCCCCCTCCTTTTTCCTTTTCCGCTTTTCACGTTGAAATTTGGCATCTTGCTCCCGGCATCGTTCGCAAGTCTTGTAGGAATAATTGAGGGGAAGGATTCTAGTGCAAGCTGATTTTGAACATCTTGCAGATGCCATTTGGACGGATGAAGTGGCCATGATTGGTAATCTCGTGTTGTTTACGTGTTGTATGCGTTAACCATGTATGTTTGGTACACAAATGTATTCCTAAATATATCTCTAAATAGCTTATGTGACAAGTGCTTCCCAAAAAGGAATGTCGGAGGGGGGGAGAGCTTGGCTAGCTGTGAAATACCCCTGCATCAATATGCCCAGATGTCCTTGATGCCCTTGAATCAGTTCCTCTTGACTCCATGTGACAGTGAGCCTATGTTTACTCATGTCATTTGACCCTGAGTCCCTGACAGAGGCATGACCAATTCTTGACAGATTCTTGGCGGCACAGAAGCATATCATATAGGTCTCAATGGAAGTCAGGCAGCCTGGGCTGCTAGGATATACTGGGGCCACCAGATTTCCCAGATTTACTTCTTCATGAAGCAGATGCTATTCCTGCTCAACAATGAGTAATTTGCTATCTAGTTCTTCATTTTTAAAATTTTCATCAATCCCTTTGAGATACTATATCACATAGTATATATCTGCAATATGTAGGGAGCAATTGTCATAATTCAATGTCGATGCTACAGTATCTCTTAATCTTAAGTTGCTGTCCAGTTTTGGATGGAATTGTCACGTAAGAGTAACACCACGTGACGTTAGTCAATCGTGGATGTCCCCTACCTTAAGATAGGGCTCATCCATACCCACATCACGTGGTGTGACTATTTGTGACATCAGGAAACTTAGCAGCCTGTTAAGTGTACCATGCAGACAAATGGGTATCAAATTATTTCAGCATCAATCTAAAGCATTTTAGCATCCTCTAAATCTTTCATTAAGCTTGTTGGTAGAACACGATGGCCCCTGTACTTTTTTCCTGCTCATGCCGCCTGTTTTCTGGTAAGTCCCTTCATGTATGCATCCATGAACCTGTGAGAGCGGGTTGCATATCTATGTCACCCAGTAAGAACCAAGTTTTGGAGAAACAAAAAAGGGCACCAACCGGCACATGGTCACAAGTGGAATAGCCTCAAGTGAGGCAAGAACATTGGCCTGTAGATCCTCCTCCTTGGAAGAGGATGTCTTCATTCGATACAGTCTCTTTGCGTGACCCTAACATTGCTCAATAAAATTGAGCTCACAGTGAAATTTGGGAAGGAAGAGGACTTGAAACCCATGAGATATACATGTGGTTTCAAGAAGTGATTCCACATGGGCAAAATTGGGTTCATTGTAGAGAATATGTTGACAACAGCAATTGGTTGCGTCGGGCTTGCACTTGAATCCAGGACACTTGGCATGGACCTTGGACATGTCTCCAGAACCTCACTCCTCTAAAATCACAGCCATACCCTTGAAAACACTGGCTCATTCATGGCCATCTGGGAAATATAGGTCTTGAGGTCTTCCATTGGCAAAACAAGCAGGGCCCATCTGAACCTTCACTTTCTGAAGCTTCCCATCTGTACCATAAACTGGCTTGCCATTCTCGTCTCATAAAGTTGCTTCAATGCCCCAGTTAGTTCCTTTTTTTGGGATGTTCTTGGGCATTTTTCATGTTGAAAGGGCATGCTCTGCCCATTTGAGATGCGTGGGTGCATTGTCAAATACAAGTACGTGGTCTTCATTTGGATATTCAGTTGCTAATATATCCATCACTCGGTGTGCTTGTTGGATGATTTCATCATTGGTGTAGTAGCTGTCGCATGCTTTTCCAGCTTTGAAGAGATGTCATGCAGCCTGTGAGCCATCTTCCAAGTGCAGCCATCCATAATCAGCTGACACAAAGTCAGCAACCATCAAGGATGCACCTTCGCCCTTTGTATATGGGACAGCTGTCTTCGATTGGTGGACCCATCATTGTTTACAGTGATCATTAGCATAAAATGTTGACTCGTCATGGGACCACAAGCAAAGTCGGCGAGGTTGTGGGAGTGGTCCTGTATCTTCGATAGTAGGATCATCAGATGACCATCGCCTCATCAGGTGTTCGAGCTTGGCCCACACAGGCAGGCATCTGTGTTGCCAGTAAAACACAACGTCGTCTCATTCATGCCCATCCACATATTGGCCTTTGGGGGTTTTCATCCATCGGTAACCCATCTTTTTCATCCAATGGCAAGCGGTTGCTAGCGATATGGTTTTTTTAAGTCCATACTTTTTCTGGACCTCTGGCCGATTCAAGTAATGCACAAGATTGAGGGCATGGACATACTTCCCCAAGCCTTGCAAATGCAGGTGAAGTTCTCCCACTAAATCCTCATCCTCCAGTATTGATTTATTCCAATGACCATAAAGATTTTGGGGCATTGAACAAGTCTTGATGTATGCAGTGGTCCAGACATGGAGCCAACAAGCAAACCAGGGTCCTTTTCCAAGTACATGTGCAGTCTGTAACGAGGCTGCATTCCAATTTGTCCCATGTGACTGGTGTATTTGAGTCTGTGTAAATGGTGAGGAATATCTTCATGGCCTCCAGTCATGTGTGAATAAAATGATTGATTTGCACAGTCTTGTATCCAGCACCCGTTTTCCTGTGTGGCCGCAACACACCTGCAAGATCCCCAAGGGCTTCTCATGCCTGCAATGTTATGGATCGCTTCTGCAGCGGGCTCCGGCAACAATCAACTTAACTGGGAGACGGTTTCCAGGGAGAGAAGAGCAGCTTTCATTGTTGCTTACAGCTAAGACAACACTGCTAAGTGGGGGGGTCAAGGTCTAATGTCATTGCGAGGCCATGGGGGTTACCCAAAACAAGATGAGTCTGCCCCAAGAACCAGACTAAACGTAAAGAAAGGAAAAGAAGAAAAAGTCCGAACCAACAACAAGGACAGTAGATATAGTGACTGGTCTTGAGGGGAGGTAAATGGGAATCCAACCATGAAGCTACAACATGTCCAACTACACCATGTTTTCACCATGAGGCGGACATGAGGCATCCTCATGTCGATGTTCTCGCGATCCAACTGGAGGCCCGGGTGTCATTGAGGAATAGAGGGGGTCCGGATGACTCGGATGATTTGTCATTGGATCATGTGATGTGCAGAATTGCCTATTCGGGGTCTACACTTGCTGTAACAGGCAAGTGCGCAGTCTGGCAAGTGCATTGCACGGTCGGGTCAAAGATGGGTATCGTCCAGTGTAGGATTGGTGATGAGAGTGTCTTGAGGTAGCGGGGACATAGCGACAAGGTCAGTATAAAGGAAAACAAAGGAATGTATGGAGGGAAAACCAACTAGGATGGTGGGATAGTCGAGGTCAGACATGTGAACAGCATAAGCTGTACTGGATGATGATGTCTGTGTCGATGACGTATTGAGGAGCAATGTCTTGTCCTGTCTGTGGAACAATGCAGTCCACCTGATGTCGGTATTCGTCCAAGAAAGGGCATTGTTGTAAACGAGTGTGGGAGATATCAAGGTTATAGATGGAAAAGGTTAAATGAATGTGGGTCCAGGTTTCGAGTCATGGCACGAGTGACAAGCTGTGGGAATAAGATGTCGGGTACTGCAATGAAGCGATGTCGTGTGAACAATATGCAATAGGGGTTGGTTCACTGTTTGGGAAGTCGTATGGTCTGTGGTCGAAGTCCAAAAGAATGTGCTTCGGTGATGGTCGGATTAGAGAGAACAGTGAAATGTCTTGTGATCGGGGATTGTTCAGGGCATGCGTGCAGGTGAGGAATGTCGTCGGATAATCAGGGAGGATAATGGTAGGCACGGAATATGAAAGTGGAAACCATATATCCAGGTATGGCAATTGTCAATTATGTGGTGAGATATTGTTGAGGTGGAAGTTGGAAGTATCGATGGCAGAAGGGTTTTGGTACCAATGCCAAAGATAGATCATAACAAGGTAAAAACCAATGAGGAAGGTGATGGCGATGCTGCCAATGATGATTACGGTAATTAGCTGTGTCGGGAGTACAGCCATTGTAAATCGGTTTGTCGTGGGATGAAGTCAACAATATGTCAGGGCGAGGGAAAAGACAATAGCAATGTTGTCCGTCGGCAAGGAGACTATTCAGGTACAGCAAGGTAACGTGGGGATGTGTCCATGGTTGGTCTGGATTGTTCTAGAAGAAAAGAGAACAAGGACAAGAAGAAACAACAATGTCCGAAAGAAGACAAAAGGTAAAAGGAAACGAAAAAGGAAGGTGTGATAAAGTGGACTTGTCATGGTGGGTAACGGAGTTGGAATCGGAGTTGCAGAGTTGAAAAATGTAACATGCAAAATGGTTGGAGGCTTTTGCAAAGCAAAACTTCGGTCACCATGGACTTCATCATGACAACTCTTAGTTTCTCCGCTGCTCTGACATGAGGACTCGGAGCCAGTACAATTGGCTAACCCATTGTCATGTTCTTGTACTAACTCTTCTTCATCCTCTGCTGTGCCAGCCTCAGTCATCACACAGACACCATCAGCCTCTATGACAACAAATTCGCCGCATTTTCTGTGGTTCGTTCTGAGAGAGGGAAGTGCCGAATCATCAGGCTGATTATGCCTTTCAGATCCATCAACAATGATGTCAGCATACGTGTCAAATGTTGCTGGCATGTGTTTTGGTTCGTTTATATGATCATTCAATACTGATGGGACATGTTGATTGGCCAGAGATGCCTGGTTATGCAGTGGTTGAGCTGTGATTGCCTTTTCACGAGCAAAGTGCTATCCTGTGATCACCTGCACAACAATTAGATAAAATTCTTTGAGGTGGAGGTGAGCACATACATTCTCCTTCTCATCACCTGAAACAGATGAAACCCTTGCATGAGTGTATAGATTTCTTGTTCACCACCAGCCTGGCTTCTTGGGCATCAAGAAGGAGATATCTTTCGGTTAACTTTTTGGGTCTTTCTATTGTACAAATGTATCTACAATTTCCCCAGTGTTCAGACAGAAAATCTATCTCCTATTAAATCTCTGTAGGGGCATTCTTCAGTGTTTATCAGACACCGAATTGATCTCCTTGCATTGTGCAATTAGTTTTTGGATTTACATTGAATCTCGAGGACATGTCATGCTTTGCATGTGACATGCACAGCACAAGACGTCGGATTTCAACGTTTCAACTCCGGGGAAATGCTGGAACAACCTGAGTTTTGCTCGCATTTTCATCAGATTTCCTTCTAGATATACCTCCTGGCGAATCTTGCAGTTTTGGCAGACTTCTATCACATTCTAACAGCATTTCGCTTGCATTTCACCTACATTTCTGCAGCATTTCCTCGCCTGTAATGTATAGCCGAATTATTACTGCTTTTGCCAGTTGTGCCTGGCTTCTATTGCAGCTCATTTCCTGCCCACTCACGCCAAATTGATGATTAACATGAATGATGCATTTTGGAGCGCTCAAGGCTATCACAGACAGCCTGTTACGGATCGCTTCTGCAGCGGGCTCCGGCAACAATCAACTTAACTGGGGATCGGATTCCAGAGGAGAGGACAGCAGTTTTCATTGTTGCTTACAGCTAAGACAACACTGCTAAGAGGGGGGGGGGGGGTCAAGGTCTATGTCATTGCGAGCCGTGGGGGTTACCCAAACAAGATGAGTCTGCCCCAAGAACCAGACTAAACGTAAAGAAAGGAAAAGAAGAAAAAGTCCGAACCAACAACAAGAACAGTACATATAATGGCTGGTCTTGAGGGGAGGTAAATAGGAATACAACCATGAAGCCACAACATGTCCAACTCTACCATGTGTTCACCATGAGGCGTACATGAGGCGTCCTCATGTCGATGTTCTCGTGATCCAACTGGAGGCCCGGGTGTCATTGAGGATAGAAGAGGTCCGGATGACTCGGATGATTTGTCATCGGATCATGTGACAAGCAGAATTGCCTATTCGGGGTCTACACTTGCTGTAACAGGCAAGTGCGCAGTCTGGCAAATGCGTTGCACGGTCGGGTCGAAGATGGGTATCGTCCAATGTGGGATTGGTGATGAGAATGTCTTGAGGTGGTGTGGATGTAGTGGCAAGGTTTGCATGAAAGAAAACAAAGGAATGTGTGGAAGGAAAACCAACTGGGACGGTGGGCTAGTCGAGGTCAGACATGTGAACAGCATAAGCTGTACCGGATGACGATGTCTGTGTCGATGACATATCGAGGAGTGATGTCTTGTCCTGTTTGTGGAACAAGAAGGTCCACGTGATGTTGGTATTCGTCCAAGAAAGGGTATCATTGTAAACGAGTGTGGGAGGTATCAAGATGAAAGATGGAAAAGGATAAATGAATGTGGGTCCAGGTTTCGAGTCATGGCATGAGTGACAAGCTGTGGGAACAAGTCGTCGGGTACTGCATTGAAGCGGTGTCGTGCGAACAATATACGATAGGGGTTGGTTCACTGTTTGGGAAGTCGTATGGTCTGTGGTCAAAGTCCAAAAGAGTATGCTCCGGCGATGGTCGGATTAGAGAGAACAGTGAAATGTCCCGTAATCGAGGATTGTCCAGGGCATGCGTGCAGGTGAGGAATGTCGTCGGATCGTCAGGGAGGATGATGGTAGGCACAGAATACGAAAGTGGAAACCATATATCCGGGAATGGCAATTGTCAATTACATGTCGAGATATTGTTGAGGTGGAAGTCAGAAGTATCAATGGCGGAAGGGTTTCGATGCCGATGCCAAAGATAGATTATAACAAAGTAGAAACCGATCAGGAAGGTGATGGCAATGCTGCCAATAACAATTACGGTAATGAGCTGTGTCGGGAGTACAGCCATTGTGAATCGGTTTGTCGTGGGATGAAGTCAACAATATGTCAGGGCAAGGGAAAAGACAATAGCGATGATGTCCGTCGGCAAGGAGACTATTCGGGTACAGCAAGGTAACGTGGGGATGTGTCCATGGTCGGTCTGGATTGTTCTAGAAGAAGAAAGGAAGAAAAGAGAACAAGGACAAGAATAAACAACAATGTCCAAAAGAAGACAAAAGGTAAAGGGGAACGAAAAAGGAAGGTATGGTAAAGTGGAATCGTCATCGTGGGTAATGGAGTCGGGATCGGAGTTGCGGAGTTGAAAAACGTAACACAGCCCAAGTATCATACCCCGAACCCACTCGGAATGTTGCCTTGAGCCTCTGCACTGGATGTCCTCTTCCAATGCTGATCCAACGAGTAGCTCCGTTAGGCAGTCGATTTCATCGCTTTCAACAGCACCATCATCAGCGTTACCAGCTGCAGCATCTTCGGCTTCAAGGAAACCTACGCCAGCAAAGGCGGCCGCATTCCTTGTGAAGCTTAATCAGCACGATGCGCAGTTAGAACAACTGGAAGGCGATATTGTCAAACTTGTCAAAGAGGACGTGTTATTAAAGCTCGAGCTTGATCCGTTAAAGAAAAAACTCACCCTGCACTCGAGACTTTTGGCAGATATCGAGACAAGGTTGCAGGAGCTTGAGAGGAAGGAAGCTGAGCAGGCTGCTATTCGTGCTGAAGAAGAATTGGGAAGTGATGAGAGCGAGGATGGGGGAGATAGCGTGCAAAAAGTGACCGAAGATGAGCATGCAAAAATGGAGGAAAATTTGGCTGCATATCATGATACGAGTTTCAAAGTGAGTCAGTTTTGATATTCACCAGTGATTCTCACCTCGGGGCTTCTTGGCTTATTGCTTGCAACTGAAAGGAATTGACACAATACGCATTTTCATACCAATTGGGTGTTGCCAAGCTGGTCCCAAAATCGCTGCCCTGGTTCCCTCAGAATCCTATCAAGTCGACTTGGCCTCGCTTTAGGTCCAGGCATAATGTTAGGACAAACAATGTTCGTTTGGATATAGCGCAGGTGGCGCGGAAGATTGTTGATTGAAATGTAAACACCTCCAGTAGAATGAGGTCGTCCTGAAAGAATTCCAAACCTGTTGTGTAAAGGCGTAAATGTCAGTTCTGGAAAAGCTGAAAAAGCAACACAGTTGACCAGTCAATATTCAGTGAGAGTTGCAAACCAAATCGACGAGAAGATAACTTGACAGGTTCTTCACCAGCTGTAATGTGTACATCGCGAACCGTATGTTGATTGCCGATTTGTCAAACAGTTTTTGTTTCTGATCGATACCACATCTCCGCATCGGGCATATCTTCCATAACGTATTCATCATCGTTGTTGCGTCCTGGCTGATGGCCAGGCCTTTTTTCGACAAGTTTGGCAAATCCTGGTCGCATAAACATTCGTCGGAGGCTTGCAATGATGGAAACCTGTGGGTTGATAAGGTTGGCAATGCGCTTGCCTTTTTTCAAGGTGTAGATCTTCCCCATGCAGTTCAGTAGTCGACAATCTGGTACTTCGAGGTCTTGCATTTCAGCATTTGTGTGATGCTTCCAACAGAGTGGGCAAATAGCATACTGCTCAATCCAGATGTCGGGATCAATACCCAAGCGCCGTTTTGCACTTTGAAGCGTCCGGACAGGCCGTGGGTGTATGGGAAGTTTCCCGGCAATCAAGAGAATGTCAAGTGTATTGTTGAGCTGATCTGTCGCCTGGTCCCAAGTAAGTTTTCCGAAGACATTGCCCATTACAGCCTGAAGATAAGCCATCCGAATATACGACTCTTCCTCCATGGCTGGAATGCGAACAGGCTGATCCTCTAGATGATCCCGGTCAATCCCAGGATCAGGAATAGGAGGGGGGTGAACTGCAATGAAGTTCTCAAGAGGGCCCGCTGGCGGAAGCACTGGAAGTGGTGCAGGTGCAGGTGCTTGTGGTTGGTCATCGTCCAAGTCAGGGTCCGAGTCAAGGCTGTCAAATGCATCGAAGTAAAGGCCGTTGTCGTCGTCATTGTCAAAAGCCACTAGTTGGTTGCCAGGTTGTATATCTAGCATGTCCGGGGGCCCAAGCTGATCATCTAAAGCATTAAGAAGAAGGTCGCCATTGAAGGCCAGTGGTTGGTGGCCAGCTTGAAAATCTGGCACATCTGGAAGCACAGGCTGATCATCGTCTGCATGAGAGGCTCCAAGTGGCCGGAGGAGAACTGGCACTGGATCGGGTGGGTATTTCTTCCGGTGTCTGCCTGCAAGCTGCCTAGTCTGATAGATATATCCTTCCGGAGCCTTAGAGCATCTGTTACAGACACAAGCCACACGAATAGCAGCCATTTCAGTTCAGACGTTGACAATGCAATTGCCAGGTAGCAATGCAGTGGGCTCCGGGTCGAGATGCCTTATAATTAAGCTTAAGTACTTGGCGGGCGCGCGTGCAATTGTCCATGCGCACAAGCGGTAGCGCGTTATACTAGTGGGACACGTGCTGAGAAGGAAATGACAGAGAAACACAAGTATATTTGAGAAATACAGGGATTCCGCTACCAGTGAAATTCATACAGGGAAATGCCATAAAAATGTAAGAGAAATCTGAGAATGTCTGAAAATAAGCCGGAGGACAAATCTGTGGTTTTGTGCTGTGATGGGATGGGTATGGATGAGCCCTATCTTAGGCCCAGTTCAGTTGCAGGGGCATCACATGATTTGTGACAGACTGTGACCTGCTGATTTAAAGTGTCAACACATTGACGTGTACCTCCCATATTCTGGACAAAAAATCCTGCTAAATAATATGTAGAAGTTGTAAATTGAAAAAGCTTTTCGAAATAATGTATTAAATATTCTGTGTGAGAAGTGTTTCCATATATGTATCTGGGAGTACACGATGTCCTCAGTACTTTTTGGCAGCCCAGGCAGCTTGCTTCCCATTGAGCCTTTTTCTTTTGATATGCATCCTTGTCTGGGTCAGTCTCTGAGTACTTCCTCTTTGCATATTGTCCTAGATTCCAAGAGTTGTGTTTTTGTCTTCCCATTGATTTTTTTTTGGGTCAAGACAAATCAGCCACAGCTTTATCGTGACTTAATTTCTCCTCATCAAGGTTGAATCTCAATGATCGGAAACCTACATTGTATTCAAAATATATTTGTCTATAAAATGTAGGTGCTCAATCAGGAGAGAAATTTCATTTCAAGGCAAAATTGAGATAGTGGTGGAGATTCAGTATTAAATGTAACATCTCATCATGCTTTAGTCCTGTGATGCCCCCACAACTGAACTGGGCCTACCTTAGTTAAAATATAAGTAATCGAGATATTTGATATCTAATTATGTCCACGTCCGAGCACTATTTGGACGTTGGATTATATGAACTGGGTGATATACTACTAGCAGTAGATATTAGATACCATTGCAGGGGGGCTACCTCAACCTATATGATATGACTGACATTGTCATATCTATGCAACTCCAAAGAATTCTGATGAACTCCGCTGTAGAGGGTCCTCGACCCTCTGAGGCCATAACATCGATATCTAGCGAATCCGCTCGAACCCGACGTCTCTAGCAATCTACGCTCGAACCCGACGCAACCCGACGCAACCCGATGCATACCGACTAGCACGGCCACTCACGTACCTGGTCAGTCCATCTCCCAAACTCACGGAACTTCAAATATCAAAGATAGATCTCATCGGACTGGGATCCCAACATCGGACTTGCCTTATTCACGCCTAGCGTCTCCCTTATGGGGATATAGTAAAGTATATTGCATCTTTTACGGTTTTTATATCTTCCACCCATTTTCCCTGTCATCGTCGCCTCGCAACGCTCTTCCTACTTGTCCATTTTTATTCTCCTTTGTTTTCTCTCATCGGCCGAGGACTCTCGTCCGAAGCTAGGTACAGAAATTTGTAGTATAAAAATGGTGCCCAAGCGCCGTCTCAAAATAAGAAAAACCAGTTCCCCCATTTCCTCTCTCTGAGAATTAGTCTCTCAGTAAAATCCATCGCACACATTACTCGTCGGATTCCTCGACGCTCTCCCCGTCGTTCTACCGTCTTTATCTCTACGTCCCTCGTCACCCGACACCTGACCCGCCGTACCCGACATCGTCAGCTTTGACCGGTCTCGATAGATTTCAGTAGTTTACTCGGCGGCTTCTTACCATTTATATCCTATCATCTTACTGAAGCTTGTTAGACTATTCCTAGTCACTTCTACGCTGACCCCCACAGGCTTAGGATTACTATTCCGCAGCCACCCCGACCTCGCCTTTACATCTGGAGCCCACCGCGAGGAATAGTCTAGCACCACCATAGCTTCCTCTTCCCGTATCCCTCCCTCTGACCATCGTCTTCGAGATCTTCCTCGAAGAACTCTTCAACAAGAACTCTCTTTAGCTGCCTTCGACCCGACAATCGATGACAACTTCTTCCAGCTAGTACCCAACCACCTCGCTCGACATAACAATCTCCCGCTCGTCTCAGGGTCAAACACCCCCCTATATCTATCATCCAACAGTCTCGAATCGGTTGATATACCGATAATTACCATAACACCCGACTCATCCGATCTCAGTTCGACACCCGCATCGCCTACATCCCCGACTTCGACCTCGTTAGAACCCCTGTCCACGTCTTCGCTCTCGACATCGAAAACTCTGTCATTGTCATTGTCCCTGTCTTCGTCTTCGTCCACGCCGTCATCGTCCACGTTACCTGACCCGCTCATCGTACACCCAACAACTGCTTCATCGACATCTCAGCGCCTTCCACCCACAATGACTTCGACCGCCGGATCCTCGACTGCTACCGTTCCCCATGTTACTCCTCGACAGATGCCCGCTCGCGGTCACTCCACGGCCCCGACCTTCGACGGGAACCCGCTCAATTTAAACCGCTTCTTCGAAGAAGTCGAGATACTTGCTGCCGATGCCGCTCTCGACGATGCAGGATGCATTAAGCATAGTCTGCGCTACGCGTCACTTAGCGACTACGAGCTTTGGGCGAGTTTACCTAGCGCGACCGGCGTCGATTATGCCGCATTCAAAAGGAGCGTACTCGTGCTATACCCGGGCACAGAAGACGATCACCGGTACACTATGGCAGATCTAGACCGTCTTACGCATAGTGTATTGCACGGGTACATGAACCCGTGCGGGTTTTTCCTATGGGTAGGCCCGGGTACGGGTATGGGTAGCCACATCGGGACCTGTGACAAACCCGTACCCGTGCCGCCGGGTACAGGTTTTCACGGGTTAGCTCACGGGTACTGTCACGGTCCCGTGACATATGATTTCCTTCAACAACAATGACACGGCAACGGGTGTGGGTGCCAGGGCACCCCAGGTAAGCATTCTATTCATTTATTCATTTATTCTACTAACTACTTAAATACTTTTAGGTTTTTTTCCCGCACCCTCGCGCCAAACGAATGCGAACACGGCAACAGCAACAAGCAGATGGGACGCAGCCAAGAACGGGGACAACCCAGGCCGACCATGACAGCAAGAACGAGGACGACGGGAATGAGGACGATGGGGTAAACGAAGACAAGAATGACGACGAACGCAACGACGGCGAGAACGGGAAGACAACGACAAAGCGGGAACGGCAACTACGACAACGGGAAGACGACAATGGGGGAATGGGACAACGAGGACAACGGAGACCGGGACAAGAAGGACGATGGCAACGGGGACGACGATGGCAATGGGGACGACGATGATGGTGACGACGAGGACAGCGAGCACAGGAACGGGGATGGGGGCAACGGACGACGGAAACGAGGCGGACGCCCATGGGACGTCCCCAGCCCCATCCAACCTCGCGAAAACACGGAGCGCATCAATTGACGTGCCCCCGTTGTTTGCGAGGTAGTGAGCACGCGCGGACGCCCATGGAAACTCCCCAGCCCCATCCAACCTCGCGAAAACAAACGAAGCGCGTCAATTGATGCGCCCCCGTTGTTCGTGAGGTACTTAGGATGGAATGTGGTGGGTACCCGCCGATAACGGGTACGGTGTGCGAGGTTCCTGGCACCAGTGCCCAGGTCCCCGCCCCCCTGGCCAACACCTCGCGAGTACGCAACCCCAACGTCAATTGACATTGGGCTGCATTCGCGAGGTTGCAGGGGGTTTGAGACCTCACCGGTGACACCTCACCAGCACCCCACCACATTGTGGTGGGATACCCCCAGGTAACTAGGTGTACCCGTACCCATACCCACCAGAACCCGTACCCGTCGCCACGGGTACGGGTAAAGCCAGTACGGGTACGGGTACACCCAGTTGTACCCGGGGGTTACCCATGCCATTAACTACTTACGCACACCCAAACCGCTTATGGTATCCGTACCCGTGCCGAACTTGGCGAATATTACCGCGAGTTCATTCGGATCTCGGGATTCCTCTTAGACAAGGGTCGAATCTCTCCTCGAGAACGCAACATCGCGTACGAGAACGGCTTCCATCTCGAGCTTAAAAAGGACATCAAAACCCGTCTGCAGTACCAAAAACCGAACCATTTCCATAGCGACCCTTATGACTTCCAGGACTTCCACAATTGCGCCCACTTCCTGCTGGCCGGAACCGCGGCCGAACCGTCCACCGTCTCTCGTCTATCGTCAACGTCGCCTGCCGCCATCCGGTACTCGACTCCAATAGAACCCGCCACCCGCTACCCGCAACCCGCTCGCTATGACCCGGTCATTCCTAAAGTGGAACCGGTCAAACCTAACGTATCCGACCTATTTCGTCTCGTTTTGCAACAACTCGCCGTCCTCACGCAAGCCCTCACCAAATGCAACAACCCCCCAAAGCCATGTGCAAATAGGGCTGAGCCGACCACCGCGGGACAGGGTTTCACCAATTTCAACTGCCTCTTTTGCGACAACCCGTTCCATCGTATACGCGATTGTCCCATCTGCGAGCAGTACACTCGAGATGGGCACCAGATTCAGCAAGATATTACCAACTGAGATGGGATGCCTGAAAATGAGATCACCCAACTGACTTGGGGATAGCTGAATCAGGCTGAGATATATCCTGGCCCAACTGACATGGTCTAGGCTGAGGTTCTCAGGATATATCCTAGCCCAACTGACATGGTTCAGGCTGATTTTCTCAGGATATATCCTGGCCAAACTGACATGGTTCAGGCTCTATCAGGATATATCCTGACCCAACTGACATGGTTCAGGCTGATGCCATCAGGATATATCCTAACCCAACTGACATGGTCTAGGCTGAGGTTCTCAGGATATATCCTGGTCCAACTGACATGGTTCAGGCTGATTTTCTCAGGATATATCATGGCCCAACTGACATGGTTCAGGCTGATTTTCTCAGGATATATCCTGGCCCAACTGACATGGTCTAGGCTGAGGTTCTCAGGATATATCCTGGTCCAACTGACATGGTTCAGGCTGAATTTCTCAGGATATATCCTGACCCAACTGGGATGGTCTAGGCTGATTTTCTCAGGATATATCCTGTCCCAACTGACATGGTTCAGGTTGATTTGATCTAGGCTGAATTTCTCAGGATATATCCTGACCCAACTGGGATGGTCTAGGCTGATTTTCTCAGGATATATCCTGGCCCAACTGACATGGTTCAGGCTGATTTGATCTAGGCTGATTTTCTCAGGATATATCCTGACCCAACTGGGATTATCTAGGCTGATTTCCCAGGATAACTTCAGGCCCCACTGGGATGGCCTAGGCTGATGTTATCAGCATATCTCCTGCACCCACTATTTTCTAGGCTGATGCACCTCCACAAATGCAAAATTTCTGGTGAAGATTATCGTTTGGTTTATATAATTAATTCACTATTTATTTTCTGCTATTTACAGATTTATATTCATCACAAAAGATAATACCACTGTGTATTCTTTACAAAGTATCATATACTTCAACATACAATTTATAAGTTCCATATTTCATGTTTCTATTCTCATTACATTCACAGAATGATAGAACCCCTATTTCTGTTCATCACTTGTAGAGCAATCATTGCTATTTGCAGTTATTTTGGCACATGTAATATAATCACAAATTTATGATGTTTTTAACATTTCAATTTTAACTCCTTTGGGTTTGGGCAGGATCAGGTGATTAGATAGGCAAAATTGCAGTACATTCTGATTCCTAGCTGCTAGTAATACAAATGAAATAATTTGTTTGATATATACTCAGTTTTGCTTATAAATGACTATATTCAACATGTGGATTTTTATGCATTTGTTATTGCTCTACAAGTGAGCCAATCTAATCATCTGATTCTGCTGAAAACTGAGAGAGTTAAATTTTGATGTTGAAAACATCAAAATCTTGTGATTATTTCACATGTGCCAAAATACCTACAAATAGCAATAAATATGTATGCCTTGTCATTTCTTTTTTGATGGCCCTCCTCATTTGCCTCTTCTTAATCCATATGCATTTTAGACTCCTTTCTAATTTCTGATATTAGTGTTTTTATTGACCATATCCACCAATAATCACTTACAATTTTTCAGCAGATAGAATTTTCTGAAACACTGACTTTACCTCTAGCTGAACTTTTATCCATTTTTCATGTGCTGCCTTCCCATGAATTTGAATTCCCCATTCCTTCAATCCCAGTACAAGTAGAACAATTTTAACAAGTCCACCTTTGCACCATTCTTTTTCCAAAACAATATTAGCAGTTTGTGGTAGGAACATATTTGTTGTAGTGGCCTTGAGAATTGTCTGAATTTCCTCAGTAGCTCAGGCAATTGTTCAGTATATGGTAGACTAGAGGGTAAGAGTGGGTAAGAGCTTGAATGAACTTCAGAAAGTTGAAACAGAGTTTGTGCAAGATTGCTAGTGTAGTAACTCAGACTTGGAGTAAACTCATAAGTGACATAGCTAATTCTCACGTCAAAAATCACATGTTTAAGGTCATGTGATTGGGAATTAGCCACGTCAAAAATCACATGTTTAAGATCATGTGATTGTTCAGTTTCAATTAAAAACCCCGAAACCTTCGTGTTTGGCCCCCAGTGCTCTTCGACTTCCAGTCCACTCACCCCGGCAGAGAGAGCCGAATTTCTCTGCTTGATGCCAGGGCACGGAAGTCCTGGTTTGGGTGCAGCCTCTGGATGGTTGTGAGCATTCAAATCTAGCCTTGACTGTCACCAGTGGGGAGGGTGGCCTCTCCACTATCCTTGGGCATGGGTCTGGGGTTGGTGACTTTAAAGGTCCTAGTATAGTTGTAATTTTATTCTAAGCAATCATATATATTTAAGTTTATTATAAGGGAACATTCAGTTCATTTTTGATGCCGGTGGCATCAGTCCCACACCCAGTAAGAAGGCTACATACCTCGCGAAGCCGGCACACGCATCAATTGATGCGGCGGCGTGTTTCGCGAGGTGTTGATGCCCTACTGGTGGGCTTGTCATTGGGGCCGTGAGGGCCATCGCCGTCGTCGTTGGGCCGTGTTGGGCGTCAGTGGGGCCGCTGTCGTCGTTGGGCGTTGGCTGGGGGCCCTTTACGGCATTGGTGGGGCCGTCAGCCCCGTGCCGTTCGTGTTGTCGTTGCCGTCCTGTTTGCCGTCCCGTCCTCGCCATTTCCGTCCTCGTCGTCCCTGTTGCCGTCATCCTCGTTGTCCCGGTCTCGTTGTCCTCGTCATCCCGTTCCCTCGTCGTTTCCGTCGCCCGTCGTCCGTTGCCCCCGTCCCCGTCCCCGTGCTCGCTGTCCTCGTCGTCATCCTCGTCGTCGTCCCCGTCGTCCTCGTCGTCCCCGTTGCCGTCATCCCCGTTGCCGTCGTCCTTGTTGTCTCGGGCTCCGTGGTCCTCGTGGTCCCGTTCCCCCGTCCCCGTCGTCCTCGTTTCCGTCGTCCGTTGTCCCCGTCCCCGTCCCCATGCCCGCTGCCCGTGCCCGCTGTCTTCGTCGTCGTTGCCCCTGCCCGTTGTCGTCTTCCCGTTGTCGTGGTTCCTGGTTACCGTCGTCGTATTCCCCTTTCGCGCCGTCGTTGCGTTCGTTCGTTCACCCCGTCGTCGTCATTCCCGTCGTCCTCAGTCTTGCTGTCGTGGTCGTCCTGGGTTGCTCCCGTTCACGGCTGCGT